>PISX010019656.1:0-37594 GCA_004024625.1 Mellivora capensis
GGTGTAAGGAAATGGTCCAATTTCATTTTTCTGCATGTGGCTGTCCAATTTTCCCAACACCATTTGTTGAAGAGGCTGTCTTTTTTCCATTGGACATTCTTTCCTGCTTTGTTGAAGATTAGTTGACCATAGAGTTGAGGGTCTATTTCTGGGCTCTCTATTCTGTAGGAACATCTTTCTTATCCCTATTCAAGTTTAGTGTTAACACAGGAAAGTTTTGGGGCACCTGGATGGCTCAGTCTGTTAAGCATCCAGCTCTTGATTTTAGCTCAGGTCATGATATCAGGGTTGTGGGCTCAGCCCAAGTTGGCCTCTGTGCTGAATGTGGAGTCTGCTTGAGATTCTTTCTCTCCCCATCTGCCTCTGCCCCTTCTCCCCCACATCTTTCTCTCCCTCTAATAAATAAATCTTTTAAAAAGACAGGCAAGTTTCCTTCTTTATGAGACATTCATTTCTTAGTTGTCCTAATACTGAAGAGGAAAAACATTAGAGAAAACCATTAGAGATAATATATTAGAGAAAATCAATAATACAGTGTGATTTTGGCACACAACTAAATAAAGAGATACATGAATCACAACGACAGTCTTTTTTTTAAAGATTTTATTTATTTATTTGACAGACTGAGATCACAAGTAGGCAAGAGAGGCAGGCAGGGAGAGAGAGGAGGAAGCAGGCTCTCCACGGAGCAGAGAGCCCGATGTGGGGCTCGATCCCAGGACCCTGGGATAATGACCCGAGCCGAAAGTAGAGGCTTTAACCCACTGAGCCACCCAGGTGCCCCACAACAACAGTCTTGTCTGTGGAATTTGATATAGTGCACAAAAAGTATTACATTTAATAGGGAAATGCTTTTCCACTTTCTATTAAATAACTAGGCTGGAAAAGACTATCCATTGAAAGAAATAATATTACATGACTACATTACTCCATTTAGAAATACTAATTTCTAATATGAATGTGAAAAACACCCATTTAATTTTTAAGAAAAATATATAGGATATTATCTTTAAGACTGATTGAAAAAACTTATTAAATAAGATAAAAAACACAAACTAAAAAAGTTAAAAATGATAAATTTGACTACATTGTCATTTAGATAATTTAACCAAAATCAAAACAAACAACCAAATAGAAATCTTTTAATCCAAACACATCACACTTAATATGAAAAAGGAAGCCACAAATTAATCAAAAACCTTAATAACCCATATATATGTAATATAATATTATATAATATATATGTGAGTACAGAAAGACAACACAATGTATACATGGGGCAAGATATAAGCAAGTAAGTATTTCACAGAAAAGGACACCCAACTGGCCAATGAACATATTAAAAATGTACATATTGGGGTGTCTGGTGGCTCAGTGGGGTAAGCCTGTGCCTTCGGCTCAGGTCATGATCTCAGGGTCCTGGATCAAGTCCCATGTCGGGCTCTCTGCTCAGCAGGGAGCCTGCTTCCCCTCTCTCTCTGCCTGCTTCTCTGTCTACTTGTGATCTCTCTCTCTCTCTGTCAAATAAATAAATAAAATCTTTTAAAAAATGTACATATTGCTGGTAATGAAGGTAATGCAAATTAATTTCATAATATGAAACCATTTAGTATCAACCAGATAGCAAAATTTAATTCTTTAACATTACTACATTTTTTGTAGGATTTAGTGCAGTAAGAATCTCATTAATCACTGTTTAAAAAGATAGATGAACATTATTTTTAACTCTGAAGAAAAATTTGACACTGCATAGATAAGTTCACCTACATTAAGTCTTGATGACTCAACTTTTAGAGAAGCCCTTAACATATGTGCAAAAAGGACACATACAAAAACATTTATCAAAATGCTGTTTATTACTGAACAAAAATTAGAATACAATTGTCCACCAATAATAAGATGGATAGGGGGCACCTGGTGGCTCAGTCAGTGAAGCATGCAATTTAGGGTCATGAGTTAAAGCTCAACATTGGGCACAGAGCCTATTTAATTAAAAAAATAATAATAATAATAATAATTGGTATCTTCATAGGGTGGGATACTATACTGTTGTTAAGGTAGCTGTATTAGGAAATATATACACAGTAGTCTCCTTACCTGTAGTTTTATTTCCTTGATTGCAGTTACCCACAGTCAATCATGGTCCTAAAGCAGATGACCCACCTTCTGAAAAATTTTCAGAAGGTCAATAATATCCTAATGCCATTCGCAATGCCTATGTCACCCACCTCGATTCATCCCATTCACATAGGCATTATATCATTTCATATCATCACTGAAAGAAGGGTCGGCACGGTACCGTACTTTGAGAGAGAGATCACATTCTTATATCATTTATTACACTACTTTATCACAGTTGTTCTATTTTATTAATTACTATTGTTCATCTGTTACTGTCCCCAATTTTAAGGCTTTATGATAGGTATGTATGCATAGGGAAAAAACACAGTTTATACAGAATCCAGTACTTTGTGACTTCAGGCATCCACTGAAGATCTTAAAAATGCATCTCCCATGGGTAAGGGGGAACTACTGTACCAAAAACTATTAATCTCAAAAAAAATGTAGAGTGTAAAAAGATGCTGTAGACATATATTATAATTTATATAGATTTTTAAAATAATGCAAACTGAGATTATTGTTGAGGAGTACACAAAATGTGGTGACAATATCAAGTGCCTCTTAAATAATTTTAGGTGATCGATTATCATTAGAAGTGAAAGAAAAAGTGATGAAAGATTTCTCAACTGTATTTCTGAGGCTTAATTTTTAAAGAAATGATTAGAAGATAAAAAGTTAAGATTTGATATAATTGGGTTATACATAAGTATGGTTATTATATTGTTTCTCCTTCTCTCTTCTTTTTGCATCACTAAAATATTTCCAAATCCTTTAAGTGGGTAAAAAAGGAAACAATGTCTATGAGTCTCTTTATTCTTTGTAAAAATTATGCGCTTTTCAGTGGAATGGAACATTTCTTTGGGGGGTCATCTGTTGATGAGCATATTCTGTTTACTCAAGTGTTTAATTCTATTCATCAGTAACATACCCTGATGTTATAACCTTCTATGTGTTTACAATATGTATAAAATGTGGTTTGTGTTTCCTTCCCCAAATGAGGAAATAAGATGTGCAATAGTAATTCTTCTGCTATTAATTGTAGTAATGGCAACGCTAGCAGGACTGGGCTATTAATGAACCAGAAAAGCCAAGAAGATAAAGATTGATATTTCTGCATCCCTCCCTTTCAGGACACGGTGTAAACTCCCCGGGGCCTGTGCTGGGTCTTCATGGAGACTGCAGTGGTTCAGTCATTCCATTGGAATGGTAATATTTATGTCTCTACGGCTTTGATATATATTTGACACACATGTGAGTGTGTTTTGGTTTAATGTTGTGTTTTATTTTTTCCCCACCAAATCAAATCTTTTCTGCAAGTAAGCAGGGCATAAATTCTAAATTAACAGCAACTGCTCCCGTGTTAGGCTTCCTGATGCACAGCCATGTGAGGATCGAGGCCATATGCCTTACTAGAAATGATGCACACCCACAGGGCCATGGAATTCAGAAAACCATTTGTAACTGCATTAGGTTAACTCATTTACAACAGGGAAAAAATGGATTGAAGTTTAGTGTATGTAAGTTTTATATTTCTCGAATGACTTAAGCTTCTGACTATTTCTCCCATTTAATAATTAGTAGTGTTAAGGGCCACTGGATTCTTCTCTGCGCCTCCTTGACTGCTCAGATGCAGAATTTTTAATCATACAGCAGCTATGACTGGCTAGATACCTAACAGCAGTGTTCAGAAACCCCTCGAAGAAGACCGCAGTGGTGTTTCTAAGATCTGAGCTTGATTTGCTAGTTCGATATAAATGTATATGCTGGTAGAAGGTTTATGAAGTCAACCTCTGTTTGAGACCAATTTCCCAGCACAAATGTAGAACACATTCTCAGATTTTACTTGATATTTTTGAAACAAAAGATGTCTTTAATGGAATTTGTTTATCCCCATGCTTGTTCCCACCACTTACCAATCCAAATTCTACATTTCCTCTGCTTTCCCTGAAAGGTAATTATGCTTTAATAACTGCATACCTTTTTAAAAAAATATATCATCTTCATTTATCAGTTTCAAGCTTGTTTCTGTATCTTCAAAGGGACAGTTTCAACCGCTACAATAATTCTGTGAACATGAGCATCAGCATTCCCAGGAGCTGTGCCAATGTACACACAAGCTCAAGAATTCTTCCTGAATAACCTACTTCAAGTAACTCAAGCTGGGAACCCCAGCAGTGTCTCTCGTTCCTCCCTGTCTCTTACAACCGTATAATCAGGCTTCAACTCCCATCCATGCTGGTTCTTTTATCTCCACATCTTTCTACATCTGTGCTTTTCTTTCCATTCCCACAGCTTCTACCCCATGATAGATCTTCTTAACTGTTTCTTCTGACTATTGTAATAACTTGCTGATAGTCTCTCACCTTTAATTTGAACACACTCCCTGACTCCCACTGCTGATGTTAAGATTGACTTCTCCAGAACTTTCATTCTTTTTCCCTTAAAAAGTCAAGCCTCAGCACCTTAGCATAGAATTGTTATTTCCACTAAATCATGAATTATCAGTTTGAAGATCCTTTTTATATTATGTTAAATATTAAGGAGCCAATTTAATAGAAATATATGAATCATCTTCTATTTCTTTATTTTAATTTTCAACTTAGATCTTTGATTTATGAACTCATATATTTACCAAACACATCTATAGGTTTTCTCATTAAGAAAATTGAATATATATAACATCTATAGGATCTATAAATAGCATCTATTAATAGCATTTAAGGTACAGTTTATGTGAGAGGAAAACAAGAAATTAAGTGTACTCAATTTAAATAGTTTTAAATATCAAAACTGTAATTCACCAAATTGTACACTGGAAAATATGGGGGCCCCTGGGTGGCTCAGTGGTTTAAAGCCTCTGCCTTCGGCCCAGGTCATGGTCTCAGGGTCCTGGGATGGAGCCCCACATCAGGCTCTCTGCCCGGCAGGGAGCCTGCTTCCTCCTCTCTCTCTGCCTGCCTCTCTGCCTACTTGTGATCTCTGTCTGTCAAATAAATAAATAAAATCTTAAAAAAAAAAAAAAAGAAAACCAGAATATAGCTGCAGAACAAATTATGTATTTCAGGGTTGCCTACCTTTTCTGGACAACATATTGTGCAGATAATGTCAGATATGAGAAAATTATTCTTATATGGTAATAAATGGTAAACTTTATTTTCCAATTGCTTTATTAATGGAGGTGACTATGCAGAATCCCAGTAATACTTTCAACATTCTGAGCTTATTCTGTTCCTAATAAGGATAAGAATATTCTAATATATTTTTTTAAGAATTTCTTTTCTTTCATAAAGATACAAAGTAAACACTACTTTATCTCTCTTTTGCAATATCTTTTGGTAAAATAATTATGTTCCCAAAAGAGTGGACATATTTTCATGCCACTGACTAATATGATTGGAAGAGATGCAACTGAATTTTTTTTTTTTAGAATTCTACACAATTATTATTTTTAAAAATAGCTTCTTTTAGGGGGGGCAACTTGGTGATTGGAAAATTGTCAACCTAAATTTAGGGATCTCAATGCAATCAGCCTACTTTTAGAGAAACTACTGATTTTACTGTGGGAGCTGTATGGATCATGTGGTTTCCTCCTCTGAACATTTAGCCAAAATTATAGTCTTTTCATGCCTCATTCATAAACAGTAAAATTTCTCTCCCATTGCCAGTGTTTACTTACATGCTAGTGTTAATTTTAGTGGTGGTGCTATTTTACTCTAACGAAGACAGAAGCTACTATGAATTATTTCAAATTCAACTTAATGTGACCTGGAATGGAGGAATTTCACGGAAAGAATTTTCTTTCTTTCTTTTCTCTTCCTTTTTCTTCCTTCCTCCTTCCCTCCCTCCCTCCTTCTCCTACTCCCTGCCTCTTTCCCTCCCTTTTTCTCTCTTTCTTTCCCTTCCACCCTCTTTCTTTCTTTCTTCCTTTCTTTCCTCCCCCACCCCAATATTCCATTAAAACAGTGTTCCTTGAAAATTGCAATAGTTTGTCAAGGTAGGTTTTTCTGTAGCATGCATAAACATTATCATTTTTTTCTTTCCACTGAAGGAATCATATATTCACAGGTACAAAATAGTGGTGTATATATATGGATGTCTAAAGGAACTTCACACATGTATTGAACACAGCTTACTCACAGGCATCAAAGTGACCATGATTGTGGACCACATATTATAATTCTCTTTGACAAGAGAAGCTTATAAAGGAATTTAAAATCTGAATGAACCCTCACTACTGCATTGATGGCTAGCACACTGTGTGGTCTCCATATCAACAATAAATGAGCAAATTAGAACTAGACGCCGTCACTTCCCTACACCCTCTGTCAGTAGCGAGCAGAGCATATGGTATTAATACATCAATCAGCACATCACTGCTTTGGGGAAGTGAGTTGTGACGGTTGAGAAAGATTCTAAAGGAAAACAAAAGTATCTCTCACTCTGCTCCTGAAAGAAATTAAATCCACTTCAATCATTTACTCTTTGTACACAAGGGTAGTATCATCTTTGTTTGACCTTGTATCTCCAAGGCTTATTGTAATGATTTTGAGACGTTCTAGTTAATAATTATTTTTGAAAGAACTAATACATTGAGAACAAATTTGGAAGCAGCTAATAGATCTTCAAAGCAAAGCACTGTCACCTATGTTCAGTGGGTTATATGCAATGTATTAAAGAAGGATTTGAAGAGATACACAGAACGAGTTCTCAATGTCAACAACAAATAAATGGTTTGCAGGGCAATTTACTGCTTTATTTCCATTGGTATTCTATGAAAGACCACACCCCTCCCACCTCCACCAAAATCCTTACACAATTTAAGCAAAAGCAGTGTAAATAAAACATTTTGACAAGTGTCCTAGCTTTCCATTCCAATTGGATATCTACCTAAAGATCCTCCTATTAGAAAAAGACCGGAACAAAATTACTGTTTTACTTTTACTCTGTGGCAAAGTAAAGATTACTGCAAAGTGCTTCAATCCATGTGGGAGAAAATAATTCCATCTTGTTTATGAGTGTGTGAGAAATAGCTTAATTTTCCTTATCTGTGATTTATTAGGATGAAGAGAAAACATATCACAGATAATAAATGTAGCAAATTATGCAACACAATTTGTCATTGTCTGTTTCTTGTTTCAGTTCTTTAGTTCATCTTTTCCTTGAAATGATCTATAATATTCTTCCAAGCTAGATTTGATTATATAATGCCTACTTCTGTGTTAAAATTTTGGGTGGGCTTTAACTAACATAGGGGGCCTTCTATGACACAACAGTTCAACAATAAAACTCTGCGTATCTTTATGCTTGTACTTACAGTGTGTTATAAATACAACAGTCTGAGCAGGTTGAATTTATTGGGATTATCATCATAAAATTATTTTGATTTTCTAATACTTGCTGCTAACAGTACTCTCTTGAACTCTGAGTTGTATACTATTACAAAATCATGTTTCCATTCCGATTTTATAAAATAATATACTCAAAGATTTAAGCCACCACTCCCACACACACATATCTTTTTTTAAAGATTTTATTTATGTATTTGAGAGAGAGAGAGAGAATGTGGGAGCAGGGAGGGTAGGGGAGGAATGGGGAGAGAGGAAGAAAAAATCTAAAGCAGACTCTGCACTGAGCATGGAGCCCGATGCAAGGCTTGATCCAAGGACATGACCTGAACCAAAACTAAGGGCTGCCACTTAACCAACTGCGCCACCCAGGCACCTGTGAATGTTATTTCTTAAACAGAATATGAGATATTAACTTTCTTCTTCCACATCCTCATTTATACTTTATAGGTGATTCCTTGGGGACCTCCTCCCTTTCTTTAGAATAGTTGAGCCTAGGCACCTAATTGATAGGACGGTGAAGAAAAGCAAGAGAATAACCTTTCTTACAGAATGATATATTTATACAAAGGGACCCCAAGCTCCCTCTCCATTCACATGCCTCTCCAGGTAGAGACTTCCAAACTAGCACACCACTCTTCCTCCACTTAAAGACTCTCATGGCTAGCTTGAGTTCCCCCATATATTCAAGGGAAAACTATCTATACTCATATCCTCTACACTATTAAAACAAAAACAAAAACCAAACCAAAAACAAAAACTTCTGGGGCAGGTAGATTTCAATCAGTATCTCATACCACTGTTCACCTACTACAGAATCATGCCCTTCATGGTCATGGTAGCCACCCTAGAGTGTAAGCCAGTAAAGTTAGGGTCTATGGCCTTTTCATCTTTATATCTCCAGATAAATTGTAATATTATGGATTATGATAAATTATTCTTGATTAAATTACTGAGTGAAGTTGATTCTCTGTTAAATTAACAATTTCTTGAAATATATTACAGTAATAACCTGGAGATGCCGGTGTTTACTATGTGAGATAGTATACTAAGTGCTTTACAGTTACTATTTTGAGACCTCAAGATACTCTGCAGAGAAGTTATGATTGTCATTAATTTATTATCAAATTGAGGCTCAGAAAACATAAGTCTCCCTAGGTCTCCTTTAGAGACTGAGTAAATATTCACACTTGAACACATTTGATTCCCCAGTTTACGCCATGTCTATTATAACATAAAGACCTTCAATGAAGTGCCTAGATAACATTTGTTTTTAGTAAATTATCCATCGACATGGTGTGTGCATATGCACATATAAGCACACAATTATATTACACATATCATGCTCATTATATACATATGTACATATATAATATACATGTTGTAAACATGATAAACATTGTGTAATTGTGATACGTTATACCTAATATTGTATAAATTACATATGTCTTCTGTTTTATTTTCTTTTATAAGGAAAATAAAATTTTCTGAAAATGACCCTAGGGGGCCCACTCCGGGTTGCCAAGATGTTGAGCTACCTGGGACGCTCTCTCTCAATGAGAGCTGACGTACTCAGGCTCAGCTTCTCAAGAAACTGAAATTTTTTCCTTCTGGCAGGGTTGAAAACAATACTCTTCAGGGCCCAAATGCCGCAAGAGCTGGGCAACTGACATTCCCAATAGTCTCCTGCAAATAGCTGACAGTAAACATCCAAGTTTACTGTCAGCTTATTTATTCTTCCATTGACAAAGCTAATTTCTTATACTTTTTTTCATATAAGATGGGGAACTCATGGAAAGCACGGTGTCTTCACTGAAACGTCTTGTTTAACAGATGCCCCGATATGATGAGAAACTGGGGATATGCATATTTTTTTTCCTGCTTTCCCTGGCTTTGAGAGAATTCCTTTTCCAAGATAACACCTATAGCTTAATTGATGTTGTCAACAACATCATGAACCCTGGTGTATGACCTGGTGAAAATAAGGAAATGATTTCAAACAATGGAGAAACTGCACAATTGTGAAGTCAGATTTAACCAAGATTTTCATATGATAAACCCTGAAGCAGTGTCTTATCTCCCCCCTCCCTTTTTAAATTAATCTTGCCTTTCAAAGAAAGGCTAAAATCCTGGCTTACCTTCCTCTAGGTTTCCCATCACCCTTAAAAGGTGGAAATCATAAGAAGGAAGAGAAAAAGGGGGAGGGGAATAAAAGAGAAGGGAAAATAACTGAAACAACTACTGGAGTTCCAATAAATGTGGCTCACTACTGTTGTCAATGAGAGTTCAGTGGCCATTAATGTCAGCATTCCAAAAGAAAAATTGCTCCCACTTTATCTATCAAATCAATATCTACACAGGACAGGGAAAGCATCATAGATTGTAATCAGCAAGCTGCTCAATAAATTGTCGGAGATTCCTAAGCCACATTAATCAGATCCTTGTTTTAACCGATATTAATGCAATATGTTCACAAATTATATTGCATGCCTTTGTTATTTCAGGGATATTTTAGAAGATTTCCCCCCCCACCAAATTACGGTAATTATATGGAGGAGGGGGACAGAAGTAGGAGACAATATTTACATACTTTCTAAGTCATGTTTTAAGGTTTATATAAAATTTCATAAGGTATCAATTGAGTAAGTATATTAATGCTGAGGGCGAAAAGTGAATTCATATTACTGTCACGAAAATGATGAAATATGGTTGTGTCATACTAGATACACCATTTTTTTTCCTTGTTGATTCTGGTTCTGCCTTTGACTCTCAGTAGATGTTTCCTACATCTCAATCATCGAATGCCTTTAAAATATTTACAAGAAAAATGTCCTTTTATTCACCTATTTTTATTTATAAGTTACTGTTTTTCCAGAATACATTGGTAGAAGCTTCACTGGTTGTGAAACTTTTGTTAACTGAACCATCTTCGTATCCTGCTTGTTGAGGTGGAGTAATTTGAAGCCATTCCCTTCCATATACTTGTATAAGTGTAAAGTCTGAATTTCCCTGAAGTGAAATGTCTCTGCTCACATAATGCCTTTCCTGAGTGCATTTTCTTCTCAGCTAGACACTTCTTTGCTAGGGGCAGTTATATTCCTGCTGAGCATGGGTATAGATATAGGAAGAACAAATAAGAAATGCTCTGCCTCCTGGAAATACTTTGTTAACACTGGACAAGGAGACACTAGACAACGTGATACGGGATGTTTCAAGACAATAGGGCTTTGCATGGAGAAACTGGCTTTGCAGACAGGGTTATAATATGAGTATTTCAGAGCTACATGGATCATCATTCTGAACAATTTCTTTGACGTCCAAGGACACCAAAAAAAAAAAAAAATCTCTCCAAAGATTCTGTGCGCTGGACTTTCCTTGATTCTTCTAGTTGCCCCAGAGCACTAGTGGCTCCGACCACTAATGAAGAAGCCCCAGATGGTAAAAAAAAACTGCTGGTGGGCACTTGGCCAGGTGAAAGGGTGAGTAAGATAGATGTCTTCTTCCTCATGCAGTTTAGAGTGTTATAGGGAAAACAAGCAACTGAACTAACATGAAAATAAAATAATAAATTATAAGTAATGAAGATCTCATCTACCTGTTTCTAAAGAAAGAGAAGTGTTTTGTTTGCTGGGCCAAGTGATTGGGAAAGTGGTAACTGGTATCGGATTTTGGCTGGTACATTTTATTTTTCTATTATTGTTTGTGATGTTATTCTATGGAGAGATTGGCCTCTAGGTTGGAATTTGAGGGTCCAACAAAATGCCCTAATATTTGATTACATAGAACACTATGGAAGTAAGGAAGAGAGAATAAAAATGTAACAAAAACACAATGCAGTGACACATCTTTCATTCCATGGTGACCAGAGAAGATCTATTGAGAAAATAAAGCTTAAATGATACTTCTTATGTAAATTAGAATTAGCCATGCAAAATAAGGCAGCAGGCATGGATTTTTTTTACTCAGAATAAGTGTGAAGGTCCAGGAATGAGTTTTAGATCAATGAAAGCTTTAGATGAATGTAGCTTAATATCCAGTATTTGGGTATTTTCCACGTACAATTTTCTTATTAATTTCGAGTTCAATTTATTATGGTCTGAAATATAGTTTGTATAATTTTATTCCTTTTAAATTTGTTAGGGCTTGTGTTATAATGTATGATATCCACCTTGGTGAATATTCCATGTACGTTCAGAATGAACGTGTGTTCTGCTGCTGTTAGGTATAACTGCTGCAGGTCAGTTGGATAAATTATGTTGATGATATTACTTGGCCTTCTAAAATCTTGTGTCTTTTTTGTATCGAACTATTGATTATGAAGAGAGGAATGTGGAAGTCTCCATGTGTAATTGTGGATATATTTACTTTCTTTTTCAGTTTCCTTAGTTTGTATTTCATGTCTTTTGAACTTCTGTGTAAGTACTTAGAATTATTATGTCTTCTTGGTGCATTTACCACTTTGATCATTATAAAATCTATTTATCCTAGCTGATGAGTTTTCTTGTTTTGAAATTTACTTTTTCTGCAACTAACATACCTATTAATCTTCCTTTGATTAATGTTTACATACTTTCCCTATGCTGTTACCTTTAATTTACTTATAGTACTATAATTTAGTTTTTAAAGGCTGTACGTCACTGGATATTGTAATTTTGCATGGCCTGACAATCTTTGTCTTTTAGTGTGTTTAGACTATTTGCTTTTACTGTAGTTACTGAAATGGTTGGATTTTGGTTCACTATTTTACTTTTTGATTTTTGTTGTCTTCACTCTTGTTTTTGTTATTCTTTTCGCAACTTCCTATCTTTTGTTGGATTATTTTTAGCCTTTAATTTTAATTTATCTATTTGTGTTTTATATTTTCCTCTTTTGTTTTTAATATTTTCCCTGAGAAATACAATATATATATGCCAGCATTTTATAACTTCTTCAGGGTTAATATTTTACCACTTCAGCTAAAATGTAGAAATCTTGCAACTAGACAGTCCCTTTACAGCATATGTATAAGATCTACATGGAAACATCATTAAAAATATATATATATATATATTTGGTTAATTTATATATAGTTTGTTTGTTTTGAAATGTTATTTATAATTTTAAAAATTTAAGAAGGGAAAATTATTTATTCTTACTAGATATATGCCACTTCTGTGGCTCTGCCTTCATTCCATTCCAAGTTTCCCTCTGTTAAGTTTCCCTTTAGTTTGAAAAACTTTCTTGAACATTTCTTTTAGATAAGTTAGCTGGTAACACATTCTTAGTTTTCCTTCAGTTGAAAATTCTATTTTACTTTTTCCTAGAAGGTATTTTCCATGAATACACTGTATTGACATTTCTTTTGTTTCAGTCCTTTGAGGATAGTGTTCTTCTGCCTTCTGCTCTCCATTTGTTCTAGTAAAAATTACATTTCCCTTACATATAAATGGATCATTTTTTCTGCCTCATTTAAAGATTTATTCTTTACATTTTTTAAAAAGATCTTATTTATTTATTTGACATAGAGGGAGAGAGAGCACAAGCAGAGGGAGCAGGAGAGTGAGAAGCAGGCTCCTCCTGAACAGGGAGCCAGGTGCAGGGCTCAATCCTAGGACCCTGGATCATGACCTGAGCCAAAGGCAGTCGCTTAACCAATTGAGCCACCCAGGCACCCCTATTCTTTACATTTTGGAGCAGTTTTATTTTGATGATTCTGAGTGTGATTTTCCCTATCTTTATCCTTTTGAGGACTAGCTGAGATTTTGAATCTGTGCATGTATGCCTTTTACCAAATTTTCAGCCGTTATTTCTCCAAATATTTTTTTCTGCAACTATCCCTTTCTATCTTCCTCAAATATTAAAACTTTTGATGATGTTCCACAGTTCTCTGAGTCTCTGTTCAATTTTTTCAATCTTTTATTATGTGTCTCTGCTCTGCAGAGTAGCTAGTTTCTATCAGTCCATCCATCTTCGTATTTGTTGGTTATTTTCTTTGCTACCTCTGCTCCACTATTGAACCCATTAAGTGAATTTACATTTAAATGTTATACTTTTTAGATATTTAATTTCATTTGGTTTCCACTTATAGCTTCTCGCTGTCTCTCTTGTTGAAAACATGTATTCCCACACATTTCTAGAAACTTCATTTTTACATCATAAAGTATGGTTATAATAATCGCTTTTATAGTCTGATATTTTCTGCTTTTGACATCTGCTTATGTTTTTTTTCTCTTCAAATTGATGACATTTCCTTCTTTTGGATTATATCCTAAATAAAAAGCATCTGGAGAATGTTGATCTATGTATGTGTGTGTGCATGTGTGTGTGTTTGCCGTCAATAAACTCAGATTTAGAATACAAGCCTAGTCTCACCTTCTGTGTGCAGTGGTTCCAATGTCAACTTCAATTTTCAAATCTATTGCTATGCTCTTTATTTTTGCACTATACATGTATCACTCTGAGGTTAATATGGTTGGTCAGTGGTTTATAAAACAGTTCAGGTCTCAAAGCCTATGCTGTTTCTTTGGGCCAGTTGCATGCATGTGCGCCTCAAGATTTGGGGCACCTATGGACTCCTTTAGCTCTCTCCTGTTTTTGATTTCCTGTATATGCTTGGTCTCCCTGACACCCATTTTACTAGGTCATCTAGTCAGAGAATTTGGTTTATTTCAAGGTTTTAGCCCCTGTAATCTTGTATAGGTGTGTGCAACTGGGGCTGCCCTTGAACCAACAGCACCAAAAAAAAAAAAAAAAATGTGAAAAATGAGTTTCCTGAAACATACTATTTGGTCCGCAGGGAACCCTTTTCTTGATTCTCCTGGCAAGAGGAATTTATTTTCTTTCTAGATTTTGGTACCCACACTATTGTTTTCCTTAGGGTAGTGCATTAGTAGTGCAGGTAGTGCAGTTCAAGAACTAAACTTATGTCAAAGTTGAAAATTAAAGGTGGAAAAAGTAACCAAGAAACTCGTCACTGATTTTGTTTTTTCAAGTTTTGGCTTCCCTCCCTAGCCTTCCTATTATTGCTGCTTTTTTCTCATGTCTTTAGTTAGTTCCTTTTCACATCTGTCCAGAGTTTGCAGTGGTAATTAATGGAGGAGATAGGTTGTGATGGGCTTACCCCATTTCGATGGGCACTGGAAGTGAACAAAATGATTTTGAAGAACCTGTGAGAGACCCCAGTGGTTTCCTCTGTTTAGCCATATGAATCTGGATCTCAAAGACTCTCATTGGGTTCAATTTGAGATTCATATATAAGTAGGTGGTAACTTAATCCATAGACGTGGCTGAGAGTACCCAACTGGTGAGTGCAGAGTGAAGAAATAAGAGAAGAGAATCTTGGCATTAGCAACATATAAGTGACATTTGAAGAAAGGGAAGCATGCAACACAGACTTAGGGGGTTGAGAGAGATATGTGTGTTACAAGGAAATCACAGAGTTTGAAGTCTCAGACCTATAATGTTGAATCCACAGAAGCTAAGAAAAATGAAGTTTAGAAAAGAAAAGAAAAAGGTGAAATTTTAAAATTCTACTCAGAGATCCAGAAAGGTAACATCTGAAAACCATTCGATTTCAGGACAATTGGTGACCTTGGCAAGAACATAGAGCCTTTAAGGCCAAATGATAGTGATTTGACTGGTGAGTGGGAGGTGAAGTAGATATTTCAAGTTTGGACAATGCTAAAATGAATTTGTCTGTGAAAGGAAGGAGGTAGGCCAGTAGCTAGAGTAAGAATTTTTGATGGACTGAGAGATCCCTCTTTTTTTTTTAAATTTTATTTTATTTATTTACCTGAAAAAGACCAATACTCAGAGCCAGAGAGAACAGAGGGAGAGGGAGAAACAGACTCCCCACTGAGCAGGGAGCCCGAGACAGGACTCTACTTCAGGACCCCGAGATCATGACCTGAGCCGAGGGCATGGGTTCAACCAACTGAGCCATCTGGGCACCCTGAGAGATTTCTTCTTAAGTTTTATTTTAGTAGATGTCTTTTGTTCTTACATTAGAAGTGGCCTCAGTTGGGATGCCTGAGTGGCTCAGTTGGTTAAGCATCTGCCTTCAGCTGAGGTCATGATCCCAGGGTCCTGGGACTGAGCCCACATCAGGCTCCTTCCTCACTGGGGAGCCTGCTTCTCCCTCTGCCTCCTGCTCACCCTGCTTTTGCTCTCTCTCTCTCTCTCTGTCAAATAAATAAACAAAATTTAAAAAAAAGTGGCCTTAGTACTTAAAAGAAAATATAAACAGCAAGGTACCAGTAAATTAAAAAAAAAAAAAAGGTTAAAAACAGAGAAAGGAATAAAATTGTTGAAATGGTGGTAGGAAAGGGGATTCTAAACATAGGTAAAGGCATAACTTAAGAATGAACGAAAGGAAACTTTTCAGAGTAACAGTGAAAGTTTTCCTCTGGAGCTCCCAGTGGAATTCTTGTCCTGATTTCCTTTCTTACCTCCTTACTGGCTTCTCCCAGAAGAAATTGTTTAAAGAATTACTAGCATATAATTTTTTATTCCAAAGTCTGCTTCTGGGGAACCCAAACTAAGACAATTACAAATGCATTTGTCTAGCCCTAGTTTTAAATTATTCACAGAATTCCAAATGCATCTATCCTAATGCTTATTTTATATCTCTACTTGTTTTCTATAATAAATATCTCAAGCTTAGTATGTTCAAACAGAGCTCTTGACTTTTTCATACTGCTATTCTTCTTTCACTCTTCTTCTTTTTAGTAATTGAGAATATCCCCTCACTCAAGAAAAATAATCAACTCTCATTTTTCCCTTTCCTTTAACCCATATCCAAGCCATCAGCAAGTAGAGTTAACTTTGAGAGTTCTAGAATTTGTTAACCCTGTCTGTGTAATTTCACCTGAATTGCTACCACTCTTGCTACACCCCTTATAATCTTCTTCTACCACCACAATCATCACCTGATTTCTGTAATTCAAGCACCTAGTTATTCTAATTCATCTAATATTAGCCATGGAGAGATCTTTGTCAATGCCCTCCAAATCATGTCTAAGCTTCTTAGGTCATGTCAATGCTCTTCTCATGTCTATGCTTCTTTATTTTGAACTTAGAGAGAAATTCTTGGTTATTACTGTGTCTGTGTGTGGGGTATATGAAGTAAATATTTAACATGGTGGGAAATGAACATTCACCAAATATACTCGCCACAATGTGTAATGCTGAAGCAGTCCCTAATAGGGAATATCAGTTTTACCTATGAGATGCTACAAATCCATTCTTACCTTTATTCATTCTTTACAATCAGACTGTCCTTCTTCCAAAGATTTCCTTTGTCTAGAATCTTCCCATGGCTGGCTATTTCTTGTCATTTATGTAGTGTCTCAGATAATTGCATTCCCTGTGAGGCACAGTCCTTTACCAAGTTTTAACAAGTCCTTACTTTGCCCTGTTCATTCACTGTCATACGTGTTTATTTCATTTCCTTCATGGAACTGAAAACTATATGAAATTATTTTGACATTTACTTACTTCCTCTGTTTCCCTTCACTAGAATTTAAGCTTATCAAGGATAGAGATCTTGTCTTGTGTTTTCATCACTGTATCCCCAGAACCAAGGTCTATGCCTGGCAAATGGCACACACTTAATGTTCACTCATATTTAATGAATGAATGAATGAATGAATGAATTTAAAAATAGATTCATAGGAAAAGTCATTATAAAAACTATGAAATGAAATAAATTTTCAACTTAAATATCTATGTCTTCTCTTTCTAGCCTACCCATGAGTTTCAGACCTATACACCCAAATTTCTATTGGAACAATCACCACCAGCTAAATCTCAGTAGGAATTCATCTCTTTACCTCGATGTACTCCTCTTATATTCCCTGTCATGATATACATAAGGCCCACTCGTTCTGTCATGATTTGCAAAACAACTTAAAATATGGACTTTGTACTTGAATAGATCCTTTTCTGCCACTGATTACCTATGGGAAAGTTGCTTAACTTCTTTGTGGCTCTATATTCTCTTCCATAGAATGATATAATGAAAATACCTCTTTTATAAATTTCCTGGGATGATTATATGAATTAATTAATTCATGTAATCCCTTGAGAATGGCAGAAAAGCACTCTTTAAATCATCAGTATCACTATTTACCAAGCAAGAAATACGTAAATAATCTTAGTTCACTCCAACTCTCTTACCTTCCCTATCTGGCTGAAACACAAAATCAGCAAATTCTATCATCTGACACACCCCCAATCTACTTCTCTAATAAACTCTAATTGCCATTTATATTTGTTACATATCTTGTCTACTGCAAGAACAGCTCAACTACTCCCTATTTCCTCTGTCTTTGCTTTCTTGTCTATTCTTTTTATCACACTGATATTCCTAAAATAAAAACTGATATATGACTTCCCAGCTTATAATCTCTCAATAACTTTGTATTGCCTTCAGGATAAAACCTAAACCTAGTATGACAAGGTTCAATTTCAACTTCTATTTTTAACAGTTTAGGCCCATCAGCCTCCAAGCCACAGGCATCACAAGGCTGGTGGAATAAGAACTCCCTGGTGACAAAAGAATGCAGTGCTCTTAGCAACTGTTCATCAATAAACCATAATGAGACCTGTTAAGGACCACGGTGTGATACACAGCCTGTAAAGTGTCAAATGTTGCTGGGCTGCTAAAGATGAATAAATTCAGACTTGTGGACCAGAAACGTTTCTTCTTTGTGAAAAGTCCTCCCAAGGTTAATTACATAGAGCTTGAAAGAAGAATTCAGTTTCCAATTCATCATGAAGATAAATGAGATCTTGAAGGTATGGCAGCAGAAGTTCTGTTATCTTAATACTCTTGTCCATTACCAAGAAACCGCCATACAATCCTTAAAAATTGGTCAATATTTGAAAACAACATCTTCATATCTCAAAAATAATGTTTTTCTTGACAGGGCTCTTTCCAACAAGGCCATGAAATAGTTGGTAAAAGAATTCACAAATTGTACATCATCCAAAACGGTGGATTCAAGATTATCTCCTTGGAGCCTGATTATTTCCTATAGCAGCTCGAGGGCTGCTCTGGTTGGAGAAGTGCTGGGGTGAAGCTGAGTGAACAGGACTCCAGCCTGAGCTAATGTTTCCAGGAAGAGAGGCTCTTCTCTTACCTGATTATATAAGGGATGTCTCCTTAAGCTTTAAACAATGGAATACAGGAAATGCTGAGGTTGGAGCAAGGGCTGAAGTATTTCAAAAATCTTGTACTTCAACTCCTTACAACTTGTACATTTGTAATTTTATACACCTATTTTTAAAATTAGAAATGGATTCTAAAATTAGAAATATGGATAAATAGGCTTACCTGAGAGTAGTGGGTTTAAAAAATGCAATAGCCTGATACTATTGCATTTTTTAAACCCACTACTCTCAGGTAAGTCTATTTACCCTTAAGTACTTTAGAAGCCCCTTAGAGCACTATCAGTTTAAAGGTGTTTATTGATTATAGGCATTTTCTATTATATTACAAATAGTGTATTTTCGGTGAACATATTGCAATAAAAAATATACAACCTAAAATAATATAAATGTGTTCAGGGTGATTTGAGAGTAGTTGTAACCATCTCCTAAGCCATCTGAATAATAGAAAACTGTACACAGATACAAATGTTCTGTAATTATTTGGCAAACATTTCACGATATGATGTATAGTCCTAAAAGCAACTTGAGTGGTTTATGATGTGTTATAATTTTTTTTCCTGTAAATACTACATAAATAATTTGAGAGAACTTTATGCAATACTACATGCTCTCTCCTACATATCTGGTAGCTATTTTAAAAATACCTAAGTCTTTTTGCTAACTTGGAGTGTATCATATCAAGTACTACTATAGAATTTTTGAGAATGATTGTCCTGAGCCTTTGGAAATTATGAGCTGGTACCAGAGACTTAAACATATACTTCTGTATCAGGACTAGCATAAGATTTAGGGTAAAAAACATCATGTTTGAAATTTATGAAAAGACGTCATTATCAATGAATTATTTATGTATATATGATGTGCATCTACAAAATATTAAGTGTTATGGAAATTTGAAAGTAATGAACAATATGATATGGCTTTGGCACTCAAGAAGCTTAAATTTTGTTTGAGGTAGAAGTCATTAAGCATGTCATAAAGAGATGGTAATGACATATTCAACTAATCGCTCCATTTCTAATCTGTCACTGCTGTGGGTTGATGGGCAATCATTGATGGAGTCTACCAAAATTCATGCTACCTGGAACTAATAAACTCTCAATTATCCTTGCCAAATATTTTATGCATCTCTTTCCTACCATACTGCCTGAAGATTATTCCCAGTAGTTTCTGATTGTTAATAGCTTTGAGTCTTATCCCCAAACACTTCACCATTTGGAGATCAGAACATCTGTAGTGCATGACAAGAAAAAGTCAAAGCCATTCAACAAATGTTCCAATTTACTCCTTAAAGCTGAAACAAACAAAATACGCCTTTTCTTCATGTTTATCTCCTTCTTCCCTGGTGGAAGGATAGGCCAAGTTTTCGTTCAGGTGAATATTTTCACATACAACTGATATATACTACTTCCCCTCTCTAAGATTTGATTTATCATTTTTTCCCTGTCACATCCTTCAGGCTTTTCTTATCAGTTATATCCTGCCTTATTATCAGAAAACATGCTCAGGCTACAGCTATACTAAACATGCACAAATAGCAGTAACCCCAAAGCCATTAATAAACAAATAGTACCTTTCCTTCTAAAACAATGGCCATTTTCCTCTTATAACCACATTTCTTGAAAAATCATCTACCTGTCAGCCCCACTTTATCACCATTTACTCTTTACTCTGCACTTCAGTTTCTTCTTCAGCCATTATACTGAAAATCTCTTGAAGGTTACTAAGGTCTTACTAATAATTCTACAGGAATTATGTTAAAGATCATAGGTACAAGTTAAAAGCCACAATGATATTTATTTTTTGTACATCTGCTTTTAACCTATGTAATCTTGTAATAAAAATGAACAGAGTATAGCATATTAACTTTTTAATAAATATGTGCTGAATTGAATGAAACAAAATTATTTATCTATGACATCCAAGAAAACCTCAAAAAAATCAAATCAATGGTCCTAGCTGAATTTTCCGTCATTTCAACTTTAGTATAGCATTTAACACTGTTGGGCCATAACCTTCTCCTTGGAATATTTTTTTCTATTGACTTTCATGAAACTACTCACATTCTATTGGTCAAACAGGATTTGGCAGAATGAACTTAAGAATTGATGGGCCAAATTGAAAGTTAAGAATTGATGGGCCAAACTGAGATGGCCAGCAAGGCAAGTGCAGGCTTTGTGGATGGGTCTGGAAATCAGAAAGACTTGTGTACAGTAAAGACAAAGTTAAGCAGTGGGTGAGAGTTGTCAGGTGGACATTACTGAGGTGGTCCATCAACAGAGGACTATCCCAGCTTGTACACTTCCCATGACAAATGATAGTCAAGAAACAGGCAGATGATTCAAAGTCAGAGATGAGGCCCCCACTTAGCATCAGAGTAAAACATCAGGGAATCTCATCTCCAGGCACATATTTCATTCCAGAGAAAGTGAGATAACATTCTTGGGATCTTGGAATATATTATCAAGAGAAGGACTCAAGTTTGGATTTCAGTTTTTCAACTGGGAATAGAGCCAAAGAGCACAATTAGCAGACATTTGACTTAAAGTCATGAGCTCTAGGATGAGGCCAACAAGGAATTTGTCTGGGTGAAAATAGTTAAGAGAAAGTCAATATATTAATTAAACAACAGCTTAATGCAGGATTTTAATCAAATTAATGGAAAGCTTTATGACGAACAAATTATTAAAGTTTTAAATTGCTAATCTCACTCAATTTAGCTAACATAAGAGATATTAGAAAGCCTTGACAACTAACAAATAACTGCTACAAACAATAAATATTCTAAGTGCATGAGAAGAAAAGGCAATTCTGGGTTCGTGAAGACTGGAAATAGTTTGAAAATAGGAACTGACCTGAATTTGGAAGAAGAGGCAGAATTGGCCAGTACTGAAAACAGTAAATACAGTCATGTTTCATAATTATAACAAGGAGCCTGTAAAGAAAGATGGAGTCAGTTTTATTCATCTGATTTTCTCTTGAAGACGGCGTCGTATGTGTTTGGAAGAATTATTATTTTTTGAAGAATTATTTTGATTAGTATCATAGGATGAGGGTTAGAGTTTAAAGTGATATTTTGAGTAACAAGGTATGATTCATCAAGGGACTTACATAAGATGTTTAATAGATAGTCTTTTATCTTAATACTTGCAAAAAAAAAAAAAAGCAAACCCACATATAAAATTCATCCTCCCAGGTGCACAGTACAATACTGTTAGGCACCTGCTCGTTGTGTAACCGATCCCCAGAATATTCCCATCCTGTGTGATTGAAACTTTATCCTCACTGAACAGACAAAAACTACCCCTTCTTCCGTTGCTTTAGCCCTTATCTGAAAGTCTTTGTTTTGAAAATTAAAGATGGACTGAGGTAATATTATGACATTTGGAGATAGAAGCTGGATAGATCCTCCCTGCAGTAGAGGAAAGTGGAATCAGAAAGCAAGACAACTAAAAGCTATAAACCTGGGGGCTGTATTGTCTAAGGACAGAAAGGGGAATCCTGGTTTGGGAATTGCACAGGGAAGGGAAATTGAATAAAAGAAAACTAATTTTTTGCTATTTGATGTGAATTGTAATCTGCCTCTCACATGTCCCTTAAAATGTCATCAGCATCTGCCAGTAATGCAAGGGGGAATTTTAAAAAAGATGGCAAGGATCAAAAGAAATGAAATCTTGCAATTTGTGATGACGTGGATGGAACTAGAGAGTATCATGCTTAGTGGAATAAGTCAATCAGAGAAAGACAACTATCATATGATCTCCCTGATATGAGGAAGTGGAGATGCAACATGGGGGGTAGGAAAAGAATAAATGAAACAAGTCACCATAAGTGACTCTTAATCTCACAAAACAAACTGAGGGTTGCTGGGGGGAGGGGGATCGGGAAAGGGAGGGGGGTTATGGACATTGGGGAGGCTATGTGCTATGGTGAGTGCTGTGAAGTGTTTTAACCTGGCTATTCACAGACCTGTACCCCTGGGGATAAAAATACATTATATGTTTATAAAAAAATAAACAAAAAATAAACAAGAATTCCAGAAAAAAAAAAAGATGGCAAGGACAGAGTAAATATCTAAATTGCACATGAAAAGAAATAAAGTATCTGTCAGTGATTGTTTGGTTGGGTGTTTTTTGCAACTGTGAAAACAGTGTAGGAAGTCTTTTGAGTTAATGTGGTTATAGACTAAATGATTTTCATAAGCCTCTTTCCATTTTTCCCATGAAATTGCTGAAAAACTGACATTTGCACTGAGAACTAAAGACAAAGGCATTGGCCAGTATTTGGGACACTTATTTTGCTTCCATTGTGGATGGTGTAAATCTGAAAGACTTCCCTAGACTATGGCCTTGGGCTCCACTCTTTGAAGCAGAATAAGACAGGTATTTTTAATGGAAATGGACAAAGACATTAACACTTTCCCACCCTTTGTCCCTACCTCAGGACAATTAACACACTGAATGGAATATTATATAATTACCTTTTGCTATGCTGAAGCATTTTAAGAACCAGAAAAAAAAAATCTGCTATATCTTCTTCTAGAACTTGACCTATCAGATATAACACAGATAAAAGAGAAGAAAAATGAGAAAAAGGTGTACTTGGGGTGCCTGGGTGGCTCAGTGGGTTAAGCCTCTGCCTTCGACTCAGGTCATGATCTCAGGGTCCTGGGATCGAGCCCCGCATCGGGCTCTCTGATAAGCAGGGAGCCTGCTTCCTCCTCTCTCTCTGCCTGCCTCTCTGCCTACTTGTGATCTCTGTCAAATAAATGAATAAAATCTTTAAAAAAAAAAAAGAAAAAGACGTACTGACAACATGTTTCTTTTAGGGGGAAATTGAAAACAAGAAAAGCATGAAAAGTTATGGGAACAATGCAGTTGAGGGTGTAGACTTTCATGCACTGGAGCTGACTCCAATGTCTATACCCCCTACCTGGCATATCCGACCATAGAAGTCAGGGAAGATTTTTCCTTTATCCAGCAGCCTCAAAGTATATTCTTGATGCTGAAATATTGCAAGTGGAGTGTACTCATTAACCTGAACTATTTTATAATGCAACAGGTGAAAATATTGAGTAAAAGGTATTGAGAAGGAATAAAATCATTCTTTCTAATCTGTAACAATCTGATGAGATCTGGAAAATCTCTTTTCAATTTAAGGCTAAAACCAAAATCAGACACATAACAACACAGGAGCCTTGGAAGCTATTAAATCATTAAATAAACAGAAGAAAGAAAGATAGAAAGAAAAAAAAGAAAGAAAGAAAAGAAAAGAAGGAAGGAAGGAAGGGGGAGGGAGCATAGAAGAAGTATAGAAGAAAGAAAGAAAAGAAAGGGAAGGAATAAAGAAAAAAAAAAGAGTTTGATGAAAAAAGGAACATATTCTTGAAAATCACTTTAAGAATATAAGCCAAATAAATGTACTTTAAAGAAATGTTTTTGTCCAAACAGAGTTCACAGCTTTTTAACTGTAAGTATCTCATTCAACATTAAGTGCTAGCAGACAATGGAGCTACATCTATTGAGAGAAAAATATTGTGACCCAAGAATTTTGCATTGAATCAAATTGCCAGATATGTATAAAAGGACAGAAGACATGACTCAGAATATATAAAACTCCTATGCATATTTGTTAAATATCTACCCAAAGACCAAACATAATTTAATCTAATCAAAGTCAGGAACTCACAAATGAAAGCACATTATTCCATTGTGTAGACATGGAATAGGTAATTAATCTCATGTTGCGGAGGCCAAAAAAATTAAATTAAATTCATCCTTTCTGAGAAGCATCTGTTGTACCATGATTCAGGCCTGGGTTCTGACACTAGGCTACCTGGGTTCAAATTGGGTATGAACGATTACTAGCTTTACAACTCCGACAAATCTGACAAACAGAAATATAATAGTTCCAAATCTGACAAACAGAAATATAATAGTACTTGCCTCCATGAGTTGCTGTGAAACTTATGCATATAAAATTATATGTCTGGCACATAGTAAGTCCTTGATAAATGATAGATACTATTACTGTTAGCTCTTTAAATATTTTATTTTTTTCATTATTATAAATAATGTTTGATTCATTTGGTATGTCTCTCTATATGGATGCCATTATTTCCCCTGGAAAAATTCCTACAAGTAGAATTTCTAGGTCAGAATAAGTGAACATTTCAAGGGTTTTGTTTTATTTTGTTTTTGTGTTTATTTATTTGTTTGTTTTTAACACTGTCATGGTTTTATTCAAAAACACTTTATCCAACCTTTTTTAAGGAGTGTTTTGAGTAATTTTACACACTATACACATACTTCCATACAAAAAGCATTAAAATAGGACCCAAAACTACAAAATATAAAGCCCTTATTATTTGCGTGAAAATGCTACCCACAAAGTTAGATAAGTCTTTTTTTTTTTCTTTCAAGGTTTTATTTAAATTCAATTTAGTTAACATATAGTGTAATATTAGTTTCAGGGGTAGAATTTAGTGATTCATCACTTGCATATAACACCCAGTGTTTATTACAATAAGTGCTCTCCTTAAGGGTCGTCACCCAGTTACCCTATCCCCCACAACCCCCTCCCCTCCACCAATCCTGTTTGTTCCCTATAGTTAAGAGTCTTATGAAGAGTCTCTGTTTTCATCTTATTTTCTTTTTCCTTCCTCTCCCTTGTTCATCTGTTTTGTTTCTTATATAATATAAAATAAATAAAATTCCTTATATCTTATAAAATATGTTAAAATATGTTTCCCAACCATTCAAAGTATTGTTTATAAAAGTAAATATTAGGAGCAATCTCAATAGATCATTGGTAAATAAATTATAGAACATAGCTATAAAAGAGAACTAAGTATCACGAAAATTATGTCAGAATAGTATTCCATCACATGGTAAAATGTTAATTATGTAATGTTTAGTGGAAAAAAATTGGAGTTTTCACCCAAAACCATATATATAAATATGTATCTGGAATGCAAAATGGAAGAGATTATTTCAATATATAATCATTCTTGAAATGTGAGACTGTAAGTAATTTATGTTTTCATCTTTATACTTTCCATAATTACCCCTAATTACCATGTTATACTTCTGTTATCAGAAAAAAATAACAGAAAATATAAATATCAGGAAATAAAGATAATATGAGATGGAAAGGAGAACCACCTTCTAAAGACACAGACTTCAGGAAACTTGTACCAGGATGGGCCTCAGCTGCCCCCAGAACACCTACATAGGCCATTGTTTGTGGGTGCCATCATGTTTGTATGGACCTCAGAGCAACAGTGCTCTGTAGAGCAGAGCTCATAATCATTTTGTTATATTTTCCATCTTTAACATAATATTTCTAACTCTATCATATACTTTATATATGCACATGTGTGTATGAATGTGTGCGTGTTTGTGTATATAAAGCATAAGTAGTGTTTTGTTATGTGTCGATGTGTGTTGGGGGTGGGGATCATGTGTACATATTTTAAATCACTGAATCCATGAGTCAGAGGTTGTTACAGACACTAAACATCCGAATTACCTAGGATATTTTTAAAAAATAATATACCCTAGTCTCATGCAACACTATTCTAATCAGGCTGGGAGTGGGATTTGAACATCTTCATGTTTAGAAGTCTTTATTGCTGTTTACTCATGCTTAAAGCTAGGAATGATTGAACATAGACTCAAAGAAGGATTTTCTTGTACACATGCTTTCATATCTTATTTAATAAGCCTTGTAGTACATTTGGATTTTTATTAGAAATATGTGTTTCAATTGAGCTCTAAAGATTCTGTCTTGGTCCTTGTATTAGTCAAGATTCTCCAAAGAAACAGAGCCAATAAATTTGTATATAGAAGGAAAAACAGATTTATTTTAAGGAATTGGATCACCCTATTGTGAGGACTGGCAAGACCCAGAGAAACGTTGAAGTTGTCCTCAGTCTGAGGGCATCTGAGGCAGAATTTTTTCTTCCTCAGGGACCTGTCTTTTCTCTTAAGGCCTTCTAAAGATTGGATGAGGTCAGCAAGGTGATGAAGGGTAATCTGATTTACCCCAAATCTACTGATTTAGGTGTTAATTATATTTAAAAAAAATACATTGATAGCAACAACTAACCTGGTTTTTGACCAAAATCTGAATATCCCTTCCAAGCCAAGCTGACATATTAAAATTCACTATACAATCTTCTAGTCAATAGTAGAATATTATAAAGTCATTAAAATAAAATGTTTATTTCATCGAATGGCCTGTTCCCTAATGATGCCCAATGAAAAATTTTGGAATTAAGCAACTTACCAATACGCGCTCACACTTCAGATCAAGGAGTTAGGAGATACTTTTGATATAATGAGCTATCTCAGATTACTAACTATATTTGGCAACTTTGTGTATCTCAAGTTCTCAAAATCTTCTAAAGTGTGGTCAGCCTTTACCTCAAGTAGGTAAGAAGAAAATAATTCAGGAAAGAGGAACCTAGAAATGGGTAACTTTCAGTCAACTGGAGTTCACTGCAGTCTCGATGGTTTTTTATTTGTTTTTAATTTCAGGAGTGGTTATAAGAATGTAAACATGAGATTTTCTATAAATCTCCAGGTAGATGAGGCACAGTCACTACTTCTTCCCACCCCTGTGCTTCCCATCTCATCTGCCTGGTACATGCTCTAATACATGTAGCTCTCTTATTATTTTTCATCATTTCCTGTGGGATGTTTCCTCAGGGTCTCAAGTGAGATACACCACCATACTGCATGCTCTGTTTATTGCAGAAATAAATGAAGCATGCCGGGCAGCATCTGAAAACAATTAAGAATAATTGAAATGAGCTGTGGACTCTACTAGTCTCATTAAGCTTTATATTTCTTCCACCACACATAGGGGATTTAGATCTGAACCTCCGATCCCTTAGGCCTCCTGCTGGCAGAAGGGATTCCTTTCCCAGGGCAGATAAAGGACCATTGGTTTAGGATGTTGGGGCTGCCATCTACAACCAGGCAGGGAAAAGGCCTGTTCACTGCCAAGAGGCTTCTGTGAGAGGATACGATGTCTCCCTCCACTAGCTGCCTTTGAGCAGCTGCTTTATGAATTAATAAACATTGCTATGAATATGCACACATCCCTTATTAAGAATTCACAAGCACATTAATCAAGCTGCTCACATGCAACTCAGGATATTGAAGTTAGCTTTTTTCTGTTGCCTTTCTTTGAGAGAGATAGGAAGAGAGAGAGACAGGAAACTAAAATATAAAAATAATAATATTTCAAGTGTTTCTTTAAATGAAAAGTAGAGATTAATACGAATTTTGAAATAGTTCCTGAGATGATACCATATTTCCAAAGTCCACAGAATTGTAACTTGGACAGAAATAACTGAAATATCTCAAGTGTTATATTGGAACTGATGAGATAGTTGAGTTATGTCAAAATAATATATTCACTCTTCTGCAGAACGTAAAAATGGCTGTCCTGGAAGACTCTGTTTCTGAATGGATAAATCCATTTCCTTTTGTGTGTGTGTGTGTGTGTGTGTGTGTGCCCAGGAAGGCCAGGGAAGTTTAGCTGCGAGGTAATTATTCTTCGTGAGATATTTAACATGATTCAGTGACAGGTTTAAGGAAATGATATTAGTTCTTACCATGAAGAATGACTTAGATGTGAGCTTGGAATAATGTGTGTATAAGAAAGATAAAGGTAGGTATTTTATTAAACTGATAGTACTTGTGAAGATGATTCTATAGGAACATTGTGGATTTGCATGTTTGACAAAAAAAAAAAAAAGAGCACTGGGGAGCTTCAAAGTACAATTGACCTTTTAATTTTCTCTATTTCAAAAAGATCTGATTACCTGGAGGCTCATCTGAAAATGTTCTTCCCCTGACAACTGTAGAACACTAATATTACAATTTATTCTAGATAATCATGTTGATGAGGCTTGGAGAGTTAGAATCCCTTTAGTTTCTTCTTTAAATTTGTATGAGTAAATTAACCACAAGAGAAACTCCAACATTTCAGTTACAGGACCCTTTTTACATAATATTGTAAATTTGTGCTTATTCTCATCAGAGCTGCATTAGGGTGTAACACAACTCTTTCTGCCTCGTCCAAGGAAAGACAAGAACCTGCCATTTTCTTCACCCTTACATAACATGTTCTTTACAGTAATAACAGCTGGCATTTATTGAATGATTACTATGTGCCATCCACTGTTCTCTGCATTTTGCTTGCACTCTTAAAACACAGTAGACCTATGAGGTAGAATACCATTATTATCTCCATGTTTGCTCATAAAATGAAGAGCTGAATGGGGGAAAAGTGACTTCCTTAGGTGTCATTTAAAGGCATATCCAGGACTCAGATGCTAACATTCTGGCTCTTGCATCTATTCTCTTAACTGTCACACCTTCTGCCTGTATGGATCATGTCCATTTTCCACTACTCTGATTTAGAAGCAAAGTCCAAAAGAGAAAAGAGAACAGGACACCTTGGAGGAACTGAAAGGCGTTCCACAAATCTGGAATGGGGAATCTCCCTCTATATGAGGGAGTTAGTGGTTAGTGGTGTGAAATGAAGCTGAAGACTAAATCAGGGTCTGTCATGCAAATGGTCACAAAGTTATGTTGAGGAGCATGGGAACTTATCCCACAGAAATAGAGGCTTGTGGAGAGTTTTAATTATGGAAGTGGAATGATGGACTTTGGCTTTTTAAGCAAATACTGACTGACAGTTTATGAGGAAAAATCAGAGATTGAATTACAAGGTTATTGCCATGGTCCACTCAGACATGCAGCTCTAATTTTTGCCCTCAGTATCCTGAGAGCGTGTCTTATATGCACTCCAACAATGTGTAGATAGGTGTAGTTACCAGAATTAGCCGTTGACAATATATGTATGAATTACAATAGGCTCTAAATACATTTCAGTTTATTTACCTCTTTCTTTCAGAGAACTAAATGGATAAATTACCTTATATCTTTCTCATACTTCTCATACTTAATGTTTATGTAGACACTAATGTAAACAAGCACAGATTTCCAGGGGGGGGGAAATTTGTTGTAGGGGATTGGATTCGATTTTTTTTAATAGCTCATTTAATAGTTCTCAGTATAACTTTTTCTAGTTGTGCCATTCTTTTCTCTTCTAGGCCTGTGTCCAACACTAATTTCCATGACTACATGAAATTGCGGCCCCCTATTGAGGGGAATGTGAAAATGATTTTGAGATGATTATGACTCTATCATTATGTTTCTTGCATCACAAATCTCAGATTTAAACCATTAAGACAGTTTAAAGGAACAACAGCAATCAAGACAAGACCAAAATAATACAAAACATAAAATTATATCCCTAGAGTCCTTTTGTCCTTTATTGCTTTTCTACTTGTTCATGAATACAGAATTCTCACCTGTAGATTACAATCCTTTTTTTAAATTCTAGCATGTGGAAGTGATTCTTGTTGTCATAAGCAGGAAAGTGAACACTAAAGTTTGAGAACAAAACATGCAGTAAAGAAATAGGTTATTTTTATGAAATAGCTTTGCTGGGAGTAAAAATGTTTTTAAGCCCTGGAAACAGAGAGTGAAAAATAACTATGAAGGAAATAACTGGCAGCTTATGCTTTGGAAGGAAATGATCATGGGAAAAATTAAGTTGTAAAAGCAAATATATTTAAGGAATGCAAACATTTATATAGAGACTGATAAAGATATATGAAAAATTATATTTAAATATATATGTATAAATATGTATGTATATATATAACCAACTTGTATCTGTATCTTTATCAGTTTCCTTGTATACATTTATGTCTATATACATCTTTATAATATATATCTATCTATAAAAAACGATTAAGTAAAAGCTATCTAAACTTAAGATATCCAAGTTTTCTTCAACTTAGGATCTGTGGAGATAGTCTAGAGGAACAAGAATTAGTGACACTGAATTATAACATCAGAAGCATCTGGATAAAGAAGTAGACACAGAGGAAATGTTATTTGGGATTCGTTTTATCTATAATTTGATTTGTTTTGATTAAATCATTCTGGAACTAACAAGGAGTGGAAGTATGGGTGATGGATGTTATACTACCAAGTCTCTCACAGGAAGAGAAAATGAACTAAAAATAATTGCACATTTTTACTAACTTACAATATTGAAATATTGATACTCTGTTTATTTGAAATGTTATCTTTTAAATTAATTATAAAAATACTTGTAAGGGCTTATTTATGACCTCATTCACACGCATCTTTTTTTTTTTCCTATTAAGTTTTGGTTACTTAATGGAAGAATTGTTTTCTATAATGATACGTGTTTGTGAATTCTTTCTCTTTAAATAGCATTTGAAAGGGCTCAGTAGTCCAATACCCACTTTATAGCCTTAGCTGTATGCTATCTTATGAAATTATGAGTTTGAAAACATGTCTAATTTGTTTTATATATCATGTAGTACATCTTTACTCTATATAGAAATTAAGTACTTTCTGATAATTGATTGGATTTGAGCTGTACTAGCTTTGGCTGAATTATCTTTTGTTTTTCTGATGTTATGCAGCTCTACATTCACCCCAAACACTCATATGCTCCCAATTTAATAGTTGAATTATAACAAAAATTCATGAATTAATTAAAATTTACAAAATATATTGTTACTGACAAAGATGGCCTTAATGTTCTCCTCAGTTTGACTGAACTTTAGATAAGTGTCTTCCTGACTGGGGGCTGCTGACCTCCCTTCCCTTAGAGAATTCACTCTAGAAAACAGAATTGTAACTCTTTGTCAGCCTCTTTATGATAAAAATCTTTACAGCTTAAGATTGTCATTCTCAAAGACCTGAAAGCCAACATTTTAAATTGCAATCAAGAAAAATGAGGCCCCTATATTCTAGCCTGTGTGTGAAGGTAGATATATAATTTTGATAAGATAAGCATCAGTTAGTAAACACAGAGGGACTAATCATGTTAGTTAAGCCCCTTCTAACATCATTCAGTACTTTCCCACTAGCTCATCCCAGATTTAAAAATTATTTATAATAGTCAAGATATGGAAGCAACACGAGTGCCCACTAAAACATGAATAAAGAAGATATTATATATATAAATATATATACATATATATATATTACTGAACCATAAAAGGAATAAAATCTTGTCATTTGCAACAATTTGGATGGACACGGAGGTCATTATGTTAGGTGAAATAAGTCAGCCCAAGAAAGACAAATATCATATGACTTCACTTACATGTGGAATCTAAAAAACAAACAAATGAACAAAGAAACAAACAACAAAACAATACAGACTCTTAAATACAGAGAACAAATGTGTGGTTGCCAGAGGAGAGGCAGTAAAACAGGTGAAGGGGATTAAGAGGTGCAAAATTCCAGTGACCAGATAAATAAGATACAGGTTAAAAAGTACAGCATAAGGGATATAGTCAGTAATATAATAATGTGGCATGGTGACAGATAACTACACATACTGTGATGAACATTGAGTAATATATAGAATAGCCAAATCTCTGTGCTGTGTACCTGAAACTATTATAACAGTGTATGCCAACTACTATTATTTCAATAATAAATTGAAAAAAAATTCCCCTGACTTTTGTTTCACTGAAGTTCTGTTGAAGATTTCTCTTCTACCATCACAGTCTTCACCCCTCTAGTGAAGCAGTTGTGTTGAATAAAGTGTATCTTGCCTGTATAACTCATTTGGTGCAGTTTTCTTTGACATTCTCAAATTGTATGCTTTCTTTTGAAATATTTTATAGATGAGGGCAAGGATTTTTCTAAAGTATAGTTAAATATGACACTAAAACTAAATAGGAAAAAAATAAAATTAAGCACTTTATGCGTATATTAAAATGTTTTTATAGATCTAAGGACTGAAAAGTCATTAATCAAAAACATAATTTTAATGATTTTTATATGGATCCAGTTTTATGAGAAAGAGTATCAATAATATATATACTGTATGCATACAGAAATACAGAAAAATATATAGTAGCCATCATTAGAAAGAGAGATTATTGTATCATTAAAAATTTGTCTTTGTTTTCCTGATTTTTTTTCAAAAATTTTCTACCTAGGGGCCAACTGGGGCTCTGGGTGGCTCAGTCACTGGAGCATCTGACTCTTCATTTTGACTCAGATCATGATCTCCTGGGTTGTGAAATCAAGCCCTGCCTGGAGCTCTGTGCTCAGTGGGGAGTCTCCTTGAATAGTCTCTGCCTCTGCTCCTCCCCTCTCTTGGGTGCTCTCTCTAAATAAATAAATAAATAAATAAGTATTTTTAAAAGGTAGAATAAAAAAAAATAAACTGAGGTGCTGATGTTTAAAATTATTAAATGTTAATATTTAATTCTTTAACTAGCCAAGAGTATGTCTATTGTTGGCACCTGGCTTAGGGTGTATTCATTAGTTATGCTTGATGGATCTCTTTCCTGTAAAAACCATATGGAGAGACCTCAGTGGTCTCTGCAGAAAAATTAAAATAATAGTTAAGTTTTTCAGTTTTCTAAAGCCAGTATGGAAACTTTTCTATGGAAAATTCAAACTTCCCTTGAAAGTTTCTAGTAAGTTAATATTGAGGGAATAGAAGGAATTCCTGAGCTATAAGATGTTGAAAATAAGTGTGCCTACAACCACAGGCATCAGTTTCTGTCAATTAAACATAAAAAAAGAATCCTTACAAAAAATATTCTACATCTCCCTTCTCAAACCTCATTTGTATACTGGTCAAACTGAAGTTTTCCTTCCAGAAAGAGTAATTTACCACTTGAATGATTTTCATTCTTGTCTTATATATGGACTTGGGAAAAAGCAGCTAGGAAGGCAGAACTGTGGAGTGCAGTGTTTGAATTGTCAAGGTGCCAAAGTGCCTCTGTCTATCATTTTTGCACATGGATAAATGTCTTTGTTGTCAGGGAGATTTTCTCCCATTTTCTTCAAACTTCTTATCCTTTGTTTGTTGGACTGAAATGTTCCATCACAATATGGCTGTGCTAAAGCCATATGCCCTGCAGATGATTATCAGAGGCTCACAAGGCTACCAAAATAGAATGCCCCCAATCTTGTAAAGAGCACTCAAGTTTTAGGAAAGAAATGCAGTGATACACTAAGGAGGGTGGGAAGCAGTTGGCATTATTTTATTCTTGTATTGACTGTATTTTTTTTATGGAAAAGACTGAAGAAATGTATAAGCTAATGTGTTTTTAAAAAATCATTTGCTAAATTATAAACATGTTACTTTAAGAGAAGCTGAAAGGGGAGTGGGGGAGACACCTGCCTGGCTCAGTGGGTTAAACAGTTGCCTTTGGCTTGGGTCACAATCCCATTGTCCTGGTATCAAGACCTGCACCAGGTTCCCTGCTTACCTGGGAGTCTATTTCTCCCTTTCCTTCTCCACCCCCTCATGCTTTCTCTCTCTCAGATACATAAAATCTTTTAAAAAAGAGAGAGAGAGGGAAGCTGAAAGGTGTAAGAAGATAAATGAAAGATTATTTGCATAATGAAACAGATTTCCTCACATCACAAAAGAATCTCAAGGGAGATCTTAAAAATAGGTGTCTTTTATCTCAGATTTTAACTACATTTTGGTTTCCAAAAATTTAAAAAGATTCATCTATTTACAAATTTAGAAATTAAAAAATAACTATTCTTCTAAGCATAGGGACAAATTTCATAAATATTGTTAAATGATAACAAATATAAGAATCTTTATTACTTCCTATTGATCAATAGACAACACTGATCACAGACAATTGTTAAATCTTCTATTTAAGTGAAAATAATTGATGAGAACTTATGTTTTCGTAAGATACAATACTTTTGCAAACATCAATCCTGTGTGATCCAGTGTTTCCTTTAGCAGAGGATTATATATAATGTGATTCCATTATAGTATATGACTTGTGAAATAGCTGGAAACTCATTCTTCTCCCTTAAACAGCCCACGTGGTTCGGCAGCTATCTTCTGCCAAAATCACTGATATGAATGATCATTTTTTGACTTCTAACCTCTGCATAATAGAGATTAAGTGCTAGATGAATGGAGTCAATGTTGTCTAGTATTTTAACTCTAATAACTACATTAGAATCTGAGGGGCAAGTAGAGAAAAGCAGAGGAGGAGTGTTCGATAAAGGGAGGGGGGAATTAACACACCAGATTTCAAGTCTGGTGTGTTTTTTATTTCCTTACTGAAATCTAGATTAAGGAGTTTATAACTGAGGTCTCCTTATTGCTTGTCTAACTAGCTAGTGGGTGCTATCACATTTACTGGGTTATATTTGTTAACCTGCTCTAGCTTGCTAAATCCTTTGAGATTTTGAACAGAAGGTGAACCTCTAAGATCACAGTAATGAAATTGTCTTTCTCTGTAGGTAAAGAAACTGACCAAATACATATGTTCACTTGCATTTAAACTGGATAAAGAACTACTTTTCCTTTGTATGTTAGCACAATTTACAAAGTGTATGTCTCTAACAGATATATTTGGAATTTCATTGTTCCTGTTGTTAGAGATCATTACAAAAGTTAATTTTATGCTATGAAAAAACAAAATGTTAGTGGAAATTATTCTTGAATTTGATAGGTAGGGTAATGGCTTGCAAAAAGGCAGTTGGAACGGGAGAGAGAGGGAACACTTTAATTTTCCCTTATATTCATAGGTTTCTTTGAAAATTTTACATTTTTAACATAAAATTATTTTATTAGAAAGCAAATGGAAGATGGCCTATTTATAAGTATTTTATAAAGAAACATGCTTAACTTTAACTTGATGCATAAAGAATTCTAAGAATATGAATGAGACTTCTTTGAAAGAGCCATTTATTCTGCTTTCTCTCTGTGCCAATGGTAACATCTATGGATTGATTTTTCTGCATACTATTTTTGAGAAGCCAAAGTCTTTGTATAATTGGACAATAACACTACCACATAATAGTTACTTATGGAGAAGACATTCCTTTCACAAACAGAATAAATTAGCAAAGAGAAGGCAACCCGAATTATGATTAGAAATATGGAAAAGATTGGGAAAATTACACAGAGAACACCATAAAACTGAATATTTAATACTGATGGTCAAAAAGATCTACAGAAACTCATATTTGAAAAAAAAAAAGTTTAAATGCTTGCTCATAGAGTTTGCAGATAGAACAAAGGGAGTGAGTTAAATGACTACAGGGATTTCTGTCCAGGAGCTCTGAGAGCTTGGTAAATTCATCTTCCTGAAGAAATCTACTTGTCAAGAAGACCAAAGGCTTATATTTGCTCATCAGGCATATTTATTCAGTATGTCTTAAAGACATAATGTCATTTTTTTTCACAAGATAGGTTTTTAGATCTCTAAGTAATGCTAAAATAAGGTGATAAAATGTGGTAAAGGTGTGAATACACATTTTCTGTTGCACAGATATTTATATCTAGAATCCAACAGTGAAGACAAAGTTTAATGATTTTGACATTTTAAAGAAAGAGAAAACGATTAGGGCTAGATGACCTTCTGAGTCTGTTGAAGATGCCCACATAATTGGCTTTGTTAACCCAGAAATTATTGCCCTCCAGACCCCCATACCCAGAAGCACACTTTTTATGTCTATAGGCAGACAATTCAGGAAAGAAAAGACCATTTCAATTATCCTTAGAGTTGCTAGACATTCATTTTCTCTTTCTGCATAAGCACTGGGGAGACTCCATATACTTTGAACCTCTTCCCCCACTATGAAGCAAGAAGGGGCTACAGAAGGGGCTTTCCCTTGAGGAAAGGAACCCTCAGGAAGGAAGTGAGGAGCCACTTGCCCTGCCTGGATGCTTGATGCTGAGGAATCAAGGGACCTTACTCTGGTTCAAATTTAGGAGTTTATATTTTTCCAGGAATGCATCCATTTCATCTATTATGCTTAACTTATTGGCATATAACTGTTGATAATAGCTTCTGAAGATTGTTTCTACTTCCTTGGTGTTAGTTGCCATCTCTCCCTTTTCATTCATAATTTTATTAATTTGAGCGTTCTCTCTTTTCTTTTGGATTAGTGTGGCCACTAATAAGATTGAAAGAATCGATCTTATTGATTCTTTAAAAAAACCAGCTTCTAGTTTCATTGATATGTTCTACTGTATCTCTTGTTTCTACCTCATTGATCTCTGCTCTAATCTTGATTATTTCCCTTCTTGTGTGTGGAGTTGGTTTAATTTGTTATTGATTCTCCAGTTCTTTAAGGTGTAAAGACAGCTGTTGTATTCTGGATTTTTCAATTTTTTTGAGAGAGGCTCGGATGTCTATGTATATCCCCCTTTGGAACTCCTTTGCTGTATCCCATAGCTTTTGGACCAAAGTGTCTTCATTCTCATTGGTTTCCATTAATTGTTTAAGTTCTCCTTTGATCTGGTTAATCCAAGCATTCTTAAGCAAGGTGGTTTTTAGCTTCCAGGTGTTTGAGTTCCATCCAAACTTTTCCTTGTGGTTGAGCTCCAGTTTCAAAGCATTGTGATCTGAGAATATGCAGGGAATAATCTCAGTCTTTTGGTATCATTTGAGTCCAGATTTGTGGCCCAATATGTGGCCTATTCTGGAAAAGGTTCCATGTGCACTTGAGAAGAATGAGTATTCTGTTGTTTTAGGGTGGGATGTTCTGTATATATCTATGAGGTCCATCTGGTCCAATGTGTCATTCAATGCTTTTGTTTCTTTATTGATTTTCTGCATGGATGATCGGTCTATTACTGAGAGAGGCGTGTTAAGATCTCCTACTATCAATGTATTCATATCAATATGACTATCTTAATTAATAGTTTTCTTATGTAATTGGCTGCTCCCATATTGGGGGCATAGATATTTACAATTGTTAGATCATCTTGGTGGATAGTCCCTTTAAGAATGATGTAGTGTCCTTCTGTATCTCTGACTACAGTCTTTAGTTTAAAATCTAATTTATCTGATATGAGAATCACTACCCCGGCCTTCTTTTGAGGCCCATTGGCAT
>PISX010019657.1:0-37667 GCA_004024625.1 Mellivora capensis
AGACACATAGACCAATGGAACAGAGTAGAGAGCCCAGATATGGACCCTCAACTCTATGGTCAAATAATCTTCGACAAAGCAGGAAAAAATATACAGTGGAAAAAAGACAGTCTCTTCAATAAATGGTGCTGGGAAAATTGGACAGCTATATGTAGAAGAATGAAACTCTGACCATTCTCTTACACCGTACACAAAGATAAACTTGAAATGGATAAAAGACCTCAATGTGAGACAGGAACCCATCAGATCCTAGAGGAAAACATAGGCAGTAACCCCTTTGATATCAGGCACAGCAACTTCTTTGAAGATATGTCTCCAAAGGCAAAGGAAACAAAAGTGAAAATGAACTTTTGGGACTTCATCAAGATCAAAAGCTTCTGCACAGCAAAGGAAACAGTCAACAAAACAAAGAGGCAACCCACGGAATGGGAGAATATATTTGCAAATGACAGTACAGACAAAAGGTTGATATCCAGGATCTATAAAGCACTTCTCAAACTCAACACACCCAAAACAGATAATTATATCAAAAAATGGGCAGAAGATATGAACAGACACTTCTCGAATGAAGACCTACAAATGGCTATCAGACACATGAAAAAATGTTCATCAACTAGCCATCAGGGTGATTCAAATTAAAACCACATTGAGATACCACCTCACACCAGTTAGAATGGCCAAAATTAACAAGACAGGAAACATCGTGTGTTGGAGAGGATGTGGAGAAAGGGGAACCCTCTTACACTGTTGGTGGGAATGCAAGTTGGTGCAGCCACTTTGGAGAACAGTGTGGAGATTCCTTAAGAAATTAAAAATAGAGCTTCCCTATGACCCTATAATTGCACTACTGGGTATTTACCCCAAAGGTACAGACATAGTGAAAAGAAGTACCATCAGTACCCCAATGTTCATAGCAGCAATGGCCATGGTCACCAAACTGTGGAAAGAACCAAGATGCCCTTCCATGGACGAATGGATAAGGAAGATGTGGTCCATATACACTATGGAGTATTATGCCTCCATCAGAAAGGATGAATACCCAACTTTTGTAGCAACATGTACGGGACTGGAAGAGATTATGCTGAGTGAAATAAGTCAAGCAGAGAGCGTCAATTATCATATGGTTTCACTTATTTGAGGAGCATAACAAATAACACGGAGGACATGGGAAGATGGGAGTTGGGGGAAATTGGAAGGGGAGATGAACCATGAGAGACTATGGACTCTGAAAAACAACCTGAGGGTTTTGAAGGGGCGGGGGGTGGGAGGTTGGGGGAGCCAGGTGATGGGTATTATGGAGGGCATGCATTGCATGGAACACTGGGTGTGGTGCAAAAACCATGAATTCTGTTATGCTGAAAAGAAAAAGAAAACATTAAAAAATAGTATTTCACAATGCTAAGTTATATGGAAAGAAAGAAATTTAAAGAAGGCCATTTATAATGGGGCATTATTTAGACCTTTATTCTGCTATTTCTAAGCCTAGAGATTTATGAAGTAATATCAACTTTCTTTTTCATAACATGGTAACTTAAAAGGTTCATTTGTTTTCTTTAGGTCCTTTCACCTATTTTAATGAAAAATTTTGTTCAGGTACCTATTTGTTTATCTCAATTTAAAATTATTCAACATATTCCCTAGTTAGGCTGTATAAACACAGATTAACTAGGAAATCTTTGCAGCTCTCCATGGATTGTCTGCATTGTAAAAACATTGTATGCTATAAATGATGCATGTGTTTGTGCTGTAAACATGACAATATCTGTCTCTGCCATTTATCTTGAAGTACTGCATTTTTTTTATTTAGAAGGAAATGTTCCAGTGTGATTCTAGAAAAAATAGAAATTAATTTAATATATTTTGTTTTCTTGAACAAATCTGAAAGAGCTTATTTAAGCATATATGATAGCATAGTTTTGATTTTGAATGACAATTTTTATTGAAAGTCATTGTTAGTAGGTACTACACAAAGAAATGCCATTTGTTTAACCTCAGCCATGAATTTTATGTCATTCACAAAACTAAAATCACATATTGTGTGAACTAAAAGATAGGAGAAGGTAGAATTTCCATTCTCACGGTGACTTCAGTGACCTAGAAATCAAAGGTAATTCCAGAAATAACTCACTGAGTTGGGCCTTATCATACAATTGCACAATAAAATAAAAATAAGTTGATATTTGATTTTTAAATATTTTAATTTCATACCATACTTTTATAAAACTTATGTTCTCAAATAAAATAAGAAAATTATCACTGCCTAGATTTTGTTTCTTTAGAGAAGGTCACCCCATCCTGAATTTAGTCATCATCTTTCAAATACATAGAAGTCATTAAATCAATTCACATGTTTGTGAATAACTGTGGCATAAAACTTCTTGGAGATGCAATGCTTCCATCCACCTTTGGACATAGCACTCTCAGTCCCAGCTCATTTTGTTGTAGTTATCTTCTCTACAGGACCATCATGTTTTACTACCTGATGGAAGGCCAAATCAACTTTGTTTCTTTAGCCATTATATTAATTTTCCTTCTTTTCTGGAACTCTCTATAAAGTTTTAAAGCATCTATAAATCTTCTAGAAGAGCTCACATAAGTTTTTTTCAGATTTACAAAGAGGTATGTGATTAAAAATTATTTATAGAAAAACTTCGTTGTCTTTGAAATAAGTGCCTTTCCTTAAGGTAGCAACATAAATTCTAATTCTGTATTCATCTTTGAAGGTAGAATATCTACATAAATAAAAGTCATCTGTTTGAGAGATTTATTTATTCTTCCCTCCTTTCCTCTCTCCCTCCATTCTTCCATCTTTCTCCTTATCATTTCCTTGTTAGTACTGATTCAAGTATTCTTCCTATTTTTATCACGATGTGAGGGGGTCATGAAAAAAAATACACAATGCAAATTGTATCCTCTTATACTTCCACATAGACATTAATTATATGCCATATTCTTAGCTTAAATCAACATGATGTTAAAACATACAGTGTTTACAGATTTGTCTTTCTCTTTTGGAATAAAAGCTTTAACATGGATTTCCTTCATCTGAATGCACTTTACTTGATAGTTGTCTATATCACTTAAGGTTCTTATAGAAGGACATGTTAGGCAATCCTAGTCAAAATCATACTCTGCTTCTTTTACAACTTTGGGATTAATATTTAAGTAATCCCGCTCCATAAAGAGTTAGTTTGATGTAGCTGCAATTAGGTACTTTTGTCTCTTCAAGCCTTCATGTTCAGACATGGACTCTTTTTGTTCAATATTATATTAATTTTTCCCCTTTGCATAATACAAATTACTGGTTCTGATAACACACAATTAACATTGGTTTCTAACAAAAGCATCTTTTGGACAAATTTTAACTTTCCTTATTTGAAGAGCAGTCTAAAATCATGCAGAGAATTTAGGATTTCCATTATTTAGGATTAATATTGTTGCCAATAGTAGACAGTTTTTAAAACTTTGCTCTATGAGTGCATTTAAGAATACATTATAGTTTGACATTTTATTACTTTTAATAAATTAAACATTATTTCAACCATACAACATACAACTTTATTTTTTAAAAATAAGGTTAAATTGTCATTAATATTTCCAATATTTTTATCTTATCAAGCTATTTTATTGATATGATTTCTTATAACTACTAAATGAGTAATTTAAAACAAAGTACTTCTAGCATTTAGCATTTTCTACATTGATTATTTATAATTTAGGTTTCCTAGAATATGCTTGTAAATCTAAAATAGGCATACTGTTTCCAACTGATAAACACTTTCACATCTGAGGAAACTTCAACTAATTCCTTATTCCTTTAACTGTGGCATGCCTGCAAGCGATTCTCTGGAGGTAAATAGTGGGCAACCTGTATTCTGGAACCCAGCCTGGTTCATATATGGTTGTCACTCACTTGGTACCCTAATCTAGAGTTGCCAAGAAAACTGAAATACATTTGCAAAAGACATCTTTGCTTAGCTTCTTTAAAGCATGCTCACTGTTGGAATGCCTGGGTGCTCAGTCAGTTAAGCATCTGCCTTCAGCTCTGGTCATGATCTCAGGGTCCTGGGATTGAGTCCTGCATCTATCTCATTGAGCTCCCTGCTCAGCATGGAGCCTGCTTCTCAGTCTCCCTCTGCCTGACACTCCCTCTGCTTTTGGTCTTTCTCCCTCCCTCTCTCTCTGTCTCAAATACATACATACATATGTACATTCTCATTGTCTTCAAAGGAAATCCAAACTTCTTTTATATTAATTTTTATTATTAATTAGGTAGCTGTTTTTTCTGTCTATGTCTCTAGACTATCCTGATTTTAGCATAAGATGCCAGTAGTTTTTAGAGGTTTCTTTAGTTGATTCCTCACCAAAGCAAAAACTATTTTGAAATTACTATAGCAGTATAAGAAAGATATATGGTTTTTGTACATGTACCTGCTGAAATCACATAAATCTTCTAAAGTTTTTTTTTTATATTTTAAATGACAGACGAGGTTGCCGGAAAGTATTTTCTTGCACACGAACAATTTAATGATTCTCCAATTTTATGCATCATATCAATTAAATTTCCTGTTATTTAAACATATGTCAGTAAGACAAAGGGAAACAAAACTAACAAAGAAGGTAAAATAAAATAATTCAACAAAACAATTACTAAGTGAAAACAGTTTGTGATTAGGGTAGTGTATGGTTATACTGCACAGAGTAAGCATTCTTTAAGTTCTCTAGAAAATCAATGAGAAATAAAAATTGGTTTAACTAGTAAAGATTCTGTTGAACAAAGACTTTGTGTGTTATAAGGTCATTTGCCTAAATATGATATTCATTTTCATTTGGATTTTGAAGTTTGTTTATATGAAAGAGGAAATCCCTTCTCTGAAGATTCATTTTAAGTTGTTTTGAAATGTTAATCATTAAATTATCTTAAAGTAAATGTTATACTTTATTTAGGATCCTGAATGAAAATATTTTGACACACATACTTTATCTTTTAGTATTTGAGTATTCCATTTCTTCTATTCTATTCAGTGTTAAAATAAATTTAATATAATATTTCAAACTGAAAAAATAAACTACAAAAAGTTACTCTATATTTTCCATAGATTGTCATTTAACATTATATAGAAACAGAGGCTTTTCATTTCTCATAAGTGAGAAAATTGTTAGATGAAAATCTTTCAAAAAGTTTACATGTCAAATTTGGAATACTTTTGATAATCAAAATTTCAAAAAAAATTGTAATTAGTGTTTGACATGCAGTGATTTTAATATGTCAATTTGGAATATCAGTATATATTAACTCACTTAAAATAGATTCTTCTAAAATTTGGGAGCTCTTGTGTAACTTTATGTTTATTGTTCTCACTTTTATTATTTATTTATTATTGCAGATTAAAAAAATCAACAGAAATTTTCCTGTAAACCAGCAGGTAAGATGGAAAAGTACTTGGAGAGACATATCATGCATTTTTTTCATTGTATCTTTATAGAAGATAATCTTGATTGCACTTAATATTTACATGGTAATAATTGGCACTATCATTTGCTCTCCAGGAAAATACATACTTTATTAGAATTCTTTCATATTATGTGATATATCTGTTTCTCTAATCATATTAAAAGCAGTTTAAAAAATATTTTATCAGGGCACCTGGATGGCTCAGGGGGTTAAGCCTCTGCCTTCAGCTCCGGTCATGATCTCAGGGTCCTGGGATTGAGCCCCACATCGGGCTCTCTGCTCAGCAGGGAGCCTGCTTCCCTTCCCTCCCTCTCTCTCTGCCTGCCTCTCTGCCTATGTGTCATCTCTCTCGCTGTCGAATAAATAAATAAGATATAAATAAAAGATTAAAAAATATTTTATCTAAGTAAACTAAGTCAAAACTATATTCAACAAAATACATATATTTATTTAAATATAACATTGAAGACCTAAGAGAGCTATTTCCATAAGATAGTTTGACTGTATCTTAACATGTGGGAAACCTATTTTTTTTATTTTAATTCCAGTTAATTAACATATAATGTATTATTTATTTCAGGGATAGAATCTAGTAATTCATCAGTTGCTTAAAACCCCCAGTGCTCATTAAATCAAGTGTCCTCCTTAATGACCTTCACCCAGTCACTCCATCTCCTGACCCAGCAAACCTTAGCTTGTTCCCTATGGTCAAGAGTTTGTCTCTCTCCATTTTTATCTCATTTTATTTTTTCTTCCCTTCTCCTATCTTCATCTGTTTTGTTTCTTAAATTCCACATTTGAGTGAAATCATATGGTATTCATTTTTCTCTGACTGACTTATTTCATTTAGCATAATACACTCTAGTTCCATCCACATTGTTGGAAATGGTAAGATTTCATTCCTTTTAATGGTTGAGTAATATTTCATAGTACACACACACACACACCATATCTTCTTTATCCATTCATCAATTAATGGACATTGGGGCTCTTTCCATAGTTTGGCTATTTTACACACTGCTGCTATGAACATTGGTGGTCATGTACTCCTTCAAATCACTATTTTTGTATAGGAGATCTATGTTTAAATGATCTAAAAGTTAGAAGGAATTTTCAAAATTAGGTGAAGGTATTTTACATGAATCTAAATGAATGCATAGAATGAAAGTGATGTCTGATTAAGCTATCCAATAATCTAGTTGATTTATTAGACTATTGATTATAGAATAAAATAATTGATTATAGAAAATAATAATTCTACTTATAATTTTATTAAGCTGAGCTTAACTTTTACTTTGCCTCATAAATATTATAAAAACATTTGTTTGAATGAGGAAAGTAAGTATAGGCTCAGTTTTGGAATCACTCAAGTCAGCAGTATGTCAGGTTTGTGTGATGATAGAGAAGAAAGGCCAGCCATGCATTTCTTACCCTTAACATCCACCTCAGTGTGTAACAATTGATTAAGATCTAAACATCTAAGCTATCTATTTATAAATGGTAGACCAGTCACAAGTTAATTTCAATGGTAAAAATTTTAAAATAACCCTCTTATGAAAACTAAGTTACTTTTATCATCTAAACCTCAGTTCCTTCATTGGTAATATTTTAAAAGTGCAACTACCTTACATGTTTATTTTTGAAGATTAAATAACAAATGTGAATTTCTTGGTATATGCCATTATTAGCACTAATGTGTTAAAATTTTAAATTTGTTTTAAATTTGTTTTTTAGAATACATAATTTATATTATTGCATAAATTATATAATAATAACAATATATAAATTATATTGTTAATGGTGCCACTAGCCCATACTAGCCCACAAAGTTATATGTGACTGAAATACTAGTGAAAATAAATCTGGACAGTTCAGTGTGTCTACAAAGCTGTGAACTATGTCTTCCCAGCCATAGGCATACCCCGTTTCCTAGCCTCAGGTCCTCACACCTGAGTCATGCTGATGTTTTAGGTAGATGTAGAAATTGGAGAGATGTATGTGCTGTGTGTCTCATCATATTCCACTATCTAGTAATTCATCAGTTGCTCATGCCTCATGCCTTTGTATGTGGTGCAGAGATCAGGGCTCTATCTCAGAGCTACTGATATACTAATAATGATACCTGGGAAACTCCCATTGTGACTCCCATTCCATTCCAGATGCTTCTGATCCTAGTAGGATGTTACATAGGAAATACAGTTTAACAATTGTATAGGGCTATAGTGGACAGAAAATTCATTAATGAGAAATTTTTAAAATAGAAAGGAGCATCAGCCATTGAGGAAGGTTGTAATGCCCATCAGTAAACATAGTCATTTTATAGTCAGATACATAAAAATGTAAATCTGTGGAATTCTTGCCAAAAATATGAATGATTAAGGTTTCTTTAAGAATGACTCCGATATCTGTGTTATCATCCTTCCTTACCCTTTCTAACCTGGACATGTGAAGAAGTATTAATAATTAGTGTAATTTGGGGCACCTGGGTGGCTCAGTGGGTTAAGCCGCTGCCTTCGGCTCAGGTGATGATCCAGGTGTCCTGGGATCGAGCCCCACATCGGGCGCTCTGCTCAGCAGGGAGCCTGCTTTCTGCTCTCTCTCTGTCTGCCTCTCTGCCTACTTGTGATCTCTCTCTCTGTGTCAAATAAATAAATAAAATCTTAAAAAAAATAAAAAATAATAGTGTAATTTATGTTGCTATAAATATTTCATAATTGTAATAACCCCACAGGCATTCTTTATTTATGATGACAGCTACATTTGACACTTCCTACATTTTCCCTTCAATAACCTGTAGGATTCTTTGCCACCTCTGCATTTATCTAGGTTTTGGATAACAGTAAAGTAAATAAGAATCTGAAAAAACTTAAATATAGAGTAAATAATAAAAACTGTTTACTATTCCAACCCACACACATATAATAAATATAGGTAAGCAATAGCATCCATATCTTTTTATTTTCTAGCTTTTTAATATTATTATACCAAAATTTTATTTGAAATCTCTTAGCATCTCACATTTTTAAAAATCATAATGAATTCTTTTTGGCATCTTAACAACTGAAAGCAAGAGTTAATAGATTTTTACCTTACTACTTTCCATCATGGCAATGAAGACATCCAGGATATAGGATTTGTTTATAGTTCAATACTCATATTTCCACACCATTGGAAAACTTGCCTGCATAATTTGATAGCGATGCATTGAGAGACCAAGGTACATTCCCTATTTAATAAAATGTGAGTTACTTTAATGAATAAACATTTGAAAACACATATAATCTCATTTCTTCTCCAGATTTAGCATTCAAACAGGACTCTTGGACTAAACAACATTGTGTTGCTTTAAAATCAAATTTTTTTCTAACTTAATTTTCATGTAAAGTTTTCTGAAGCTTTGATTATAAATATATATGTTTATACATATGTTTTTGATTGAATAATTTAGGCATACGTCAAAATAGTCAAGTGTTATGAATGAAAATCAAGCCCCTTCATATCCCTGATGCTCTATGTCTGAAAAAAAAATAAAATGAAATAAAAGATGCCACCCACTCGAACAAAAGTCTTCTGCTTCCTCTGGGATTCAGTTTTGAATTTGTGCTATCATGTGGTACAGCTACCCCAACCAGAAAAATTAGAATAAAATAAAACATAAAGGGGACTGGAGGATATTACTATTCTCTAACGGGGCCAGTGTTAGAACTTAGCTCTATAGGGACACTCCCACAAACCAGGATGCATGAGACTTTCAGTAAATTACTCTCATGAAAGATTTAAATCCAAAATGTTAAATTATTGAGTAAATAGATCACTATAGGGGAAATAATAATTTAGAGATTAAAAAATTCAAAATTATTTTTTGAGGCATGGAGGGATAGAGGAGAGGGAGAGAGAATCTTAAACATGTTCCATGCTCAGCACAGAACTGACGTGGGGCTTAATCTCATCACCCTGAATCATGATCCAAGCCAAAATCAAAAGTTGGACCCTTAAGTGACTGAGCCACCCAGGCTTCCCCCCAAAAATCCAAAACTATTTATATATATACATATATATATATTAATAACTATTAATATATATATATATGTATATATATATTAAAGATTTTATTTATGTGCTCGCTTTGGCAGCACATATATTAAAGATTTTGTTTATTTATTTGACAGACAGAGATCACAAGGAGGCAGAGAGGCTCTGCCTCTAATTATAACTATTAATATATATATGTATATATATATATATTAAAGATTTTATTTATGTGCTTGCTTTGGCAGCACATATATTAAAGATTTTATTTATTTATTTGACAGACAGAGATCACAAGGAGGCAGAGAGGCAGGCAGAGAGAGAGGGGGGAAGCAGGCTCCCTGCTGAGCAGAGAGCCTGATGCTGGGCTCGATCCCAGGACCCTGAGATCATGATCTGAGCCGAAGGCAGAGGCTTAACCCACTGAGCCACCCAGGCGCCCCCCAAAACTATTTTAAATTATCATGTGCTCTTTAAGCAAAGGAATGGAAATTATAAGTCAAGAACAGGATATGGTGTTAAAATATGTGGATTTTCAAAAGAATTAAATAGGAGCTAAAATTTTTTAAAAGAGCATATTTAAAATTAAAATCAGTATATGTGCTGCTGAAGCGAGCACTAAAATTAAAATCAATTAACCAATTGAATAACAGAATAGATGAACTGAAAGGAAATGTGATCAGAATACAGCACACACAGAAAAGGGTAAAAAAATAAAAGTTAACGTAAGACATGAACTTTAGAATGAGAAACTAAAAAAAAACTTCAGAAAGACTGGGAAAATGTATGAAGGTCAATGTAAGAAGAGAGACAATGGCTAGGCATTTCTGTGAGTCTTCAGATTAAAGAACTAAACCAACCCCTGAGCATGGATTAAATAGAAACAAATCCACACCAACAAAGGATATGAAACAACCTCAATATCCATCAGTGGAATACTTTGCAACCTTTAAAAGGATAAGATAGTTCTGTTGGTACTAGTATAAAAGGCCATCCAAGAAAGTTTATTAATTGGTAATAGCAAAGAGAAGAATAGGGAACAGAATAAGCCACTGTCTTTTAATAAAGGAGTTGGAAAGATACATACACATGTTCTTATTAAGGAATTAAAAAAAAATCTTGAGGAGTTACATAAGAGTCAGGTAAAGGTGTCGAATCTGAGAAGTATTACAGCCTAGTCTCTTTCCTGTTGTGAGGGTTCCATTCCCAAGTTCTTCAGAAGCATTCCTGTGCTTCAGTCTTATGCCTTTCCCTGGAGAACCCTCTCTTTTCAATTTCCACTCATTTTGTTGATTTAAGTTCCCTATTCAGTTCCTGCAACAAGGAATTGCATTTTGTTTAGTTTTGTCGTGAGCTCATGTGTGTGTTAGCTCCATTGTTCCTGATACAAATTCTATTTTCCAATTCTGCATATAGGCATCAGCTCAGACTACCTTATTTGACATCTTTTGGCTTTGGTATTTACTATTGAAATAATTGGAAAATTTATGTGCTTGCCATTTAAGATGTTTTTCTAAGATGTGTCAGGTTGAGCATCTTTATGTGACATCAGTTTATATTTTTATCTGTCCACCTTAAAATTTTGAATATGTTTCTATTTTCTTCCTATTTTTTTGTTTGTACTGCATACTCAATACATGAAGGACATTTACCCCTTGTATTTCTGTGTGGTCTAAGTCAGCAAAAAAAAAAAATTAAATTAAATTAAAAAAAAATATATATATATATGATTTTTGTATTTATTTACTTAATTTATTTATTTAGAGAGAGTGAGAGAGAAAGAACATGAGCAGGGGTAGGGGCAGAGAGAAAGGGATAGAGTGAATCTTAGCCAGGCTCTACACCAAGTGCAGAGCCTGCCTGATAAGGGATTAGATTTCACAACCCTGAGCCAAAATCAAGAGTTGGACACTTAACCAACAAAGCCATCCAGGTGCCCCAGCATAAAAGACTTTTATGGCTCATAGGATTTGTATTGTAATTAGAAAGATTTTTTTTTAATTTAAAGGTTAAAAAAAGTAAAAAATGATCCACTGTTTATGTCTAGAAAGTTTAAGTTTTTATTTTGACAGTTAAACAACAAGTTTTTATAGGACCCTAAGCATTTCTTTCTTATTGCATTTGTCACATTTTGTGGTATTCTCTATTAACCCATCCTCCTTCTCCCACCCCAAACTCAACTGTAAACTCCTAAAGATAAAGGTATTATTTCTTGTTCTACCCTTAGCTCCTAAAACAGTGCCTTACATATCAATCATCCTTCTGGTAGAGACCTCAAGGTAAAGGTCTTTGGGAATGTCTTTAAATAAGAAAGGAAATTAAATCTGAGTCTTCCTCAAAATTTAAAGCTTCCTTTTTTCAAAGAAGACTCTTAAAGAAAAATACAGGGCATAGACTAGAAGAAAATATTTGTGAATTTTATATCTAATAAAGGATTTGCATCCAAAATATATTTTTAACAACTGAAAAGTGAATAGTTAGAAAATAAACAACTCAATAAAAGAAAATGTGCCAAGATTTGAATAGACAGTTCACCAGAGATGTACCCAAATATCAAATAAGCACATGAAAAAATACCCAACTGCATAAGCCATAAAGAAAATGCAAATTAAAAACACAATGAAATACCACTACATATACACTGGAATGGTTAATTATAACTGTTGTTGCTAACTATTGGCAAGGAGAAATTGAAATTGTTATATACACCTGTTGGGAATATAAAATATAAATGGCACAAACAGGAGCGCCTCGGTGGCAGAGTGGGTTAAAGCCTCTGCCTTCAGCTCAGGTCATGGTCTCAGGGTCTCTGCTCAGCAGGGAGCTTGCTTCCCCCTCTCTCTCTGCCTGCCTCTCTGCCTACTTGTGATCTCTCTTTGTCAAATAAAAAAATAAAATCCTTTAAAAAATGGCACAAACACTTTGAAGAGTCTGGTGGTTACTAAAAAGTTAAATCTATGCCTATCATGTGATCCAGCCAGTCCACTCCTAGGAAATGAAAACATGTGTTCTTACAAAGATTTGTTGATAAATGTTCATAGGAGCTTTATATGTTTATAGCCCCAAACTGGACACAGCTCAAATTCCAACAAGTGAATGGACATTTAGTGTCATATCTATACAATGGAATATTACTTACCAGCAAAAAGGAACATGCTACAACACAGATGAATCTCAAAATAATTGTACTGAGTGAAAGTAACCAGCCATTCTTCCCTCTAAAAATGGAGTATAGGTTGCATGTTTCTATTGTTATAATATTTTAAGGATTACAAATTAAGGTACAGAAATCAGAAAGAAAATCAACAGTTGCCTGGGTAATGGGAGGGGTGGGTGGTGACAGAAAGAGATTATAAAGGAGCATGAGGGAACTTTGTGGTGATGGATATGTTTATTATGTTGGTTGTAGTGATGGTTTTATAGGTGCATAAATATGGGAAAACTTATTAAACTTTATCCATTAAATATGTGCCATTTATTTATGTCATTATACCTCAATAAACTCTAAACCATTCTTAATGTTAAAATGTCTTGGAATCAAATAAGTTAAAAATTATATTAAGCCAAGGTTATTGGGATTTGGTTTAATCTTAATTATTGTCTAGACTTGAAATTAAAATTATGTACCTCCCAGTTCACTTTTCGTTAGGAGTAACTTTCTCATTTCCTCTGTACATTAGAACATAACCATTTATTTTCTCTATTATTATTTTGATCAGATTTATTTATTAAAAAATGCAATGAAATTCCTCTTTAACTGATATATTTAATGAAAATCATGGAAAAGGGTGACAGTGGTCTTGGTGTTAAGTATCTGTTAAGCCAGTGATATTCAGCGAGGTGTAAAATTATGTTGCAATGATTTTCCCAATAAATTAGAGATTGTTTAGATGAACAGACCTACATCACACTGCTGTATATACCTAAGTCCTCTATCTAATGATTTACTGTATTTACCATTTTTATGCGTTATTAACTAAAACTCCTCCATTGTGAAGCATACCTCATTATTCTCATAAAAATAACATTTTACAATGAATATCTTCTGTGATTATTAAGGAGAAAGGTTATGGAGGATTAATTCATCATAAAAATATAATGAACTCCCTTTATATCGGGCACTATGCAAAATACTATCATTAAATTATAATAGTTTGAATACATAAAAATTATATTATTTCAAAATAAAATATTACCTTAGGTAGTTTATTTTATAGAAGGATTCATTTTGTCTAGCTATAGTAATTGGGATACATTATTATAGAAAGATCTATAGAATTTATAGAATGCTGGTGACAACAGAGAGAAAAGTGACCAATTGTCTCTAATTGTGTTGGGAGAGGTAAGAAACTAAAAAAACTCTTCAAAAACCATTTCTGGCACAGCATCAAAGAAGATAGAGGAGTAATGATCTCCAAAACTTTGCTTTTATATAAAAGCAACAAAAAAACTGCAGAAATGGTCCCAATAAACTTCTCACAACTTTGAAAATTCACCAAAGGCTTGCTGAATCCAGGGAGCATCTATAGGCATCCTTCGAAAATATTGCAGGTTCAGTTCCAGACCACCAGTATAAAGTGAATATCACAATATAGTGAGTCAAATGAATTTTTTGTTTCCCAGCTCATATGAAAGTGCCACTGCAATCTATTAAGTATGCAGCATCATGTCTAAAAAAAAGTACATACTTTAATTTAAAAAAAATTATTGGTAAAAATGTGAACTATCATCTGAGTTTTCAGTAACTCAAAATCTTTTTGCTGGTGGAGAGTCTTGCCTCAATGTTGATGGTTGCTGACTGATCAGGAGGGGATGTTTGCTAAATGTTGGGGTAACTGTAGTAGGTTCTCAAAATAAGACAACAGTGAAGTTTGGTGCACCAATTGATTCTTCCTTTCATGCATGATTTTATTTATTTATTTATTTTTTTTGTTTATGTGATGTTCATGTGTGTGAAATGCTATTGAACAGCATTTCACCCACAGTTGAACTTTGTTCAAAATTGGAGTCAATCCTCACAACACCCCACCACACGACTACTTTATCAACTAAGTTTATGTAATACTCTAAATCCTTTCTTGTTTTTTCAACAAATTTCACAGCATCCTCACCAGAAGTAGATTCCATTTCAAAAAAAACACTTTCTTTACTCAACCATAAGAAGCAACTCTTCATCCATTCAAGTTTTGTCACAAGATTGCAGCAATTCAGTTACACCTGCAGACTCCACTTCTCATTCTAATTTTTTTGCTATTTCCATTCCATCTGTAGTTACTATCTCCATGAAGTCTGGAACCCCTCAAAGTCATCCATTATGGTTGGAATCAGCTTCTTCCAAACTCTACTTAATGTTTATAGTTTATCTCTTTCTATGAATCACAAATGTTTTTTTTTTAATGGCATCTGGAATGGTCAATTCTTTTAAGAAGGTTTTCAATTACTGTGCCCAGATCCATCAGAGGAATCACTGTCTGTGGCAGCTATAGCCTTTTGAACTGTGTTCTTAAATAATAAGACTTGAAAGTTAAAATTACTCATTGACCCAAGGGCTACAGAATGGTTGTTGTGTTAGCAGGCATACTAACAACATTAATCTTATTGTACTTCTCCCTCAGAGCTCTTGGGTGACCAGATGCATTGTCAATGCAATGTATTACATCGAAAGGAATATTTTTTTCCTGAGCGGTACTTCTCAACAGTGGGTGTAAATTGTTCAGTAAACCATGTTATAAACAGAGGTGCTGTCATCCAGCTTTTGTTTTTTCACTGATAGAGCACAGGTTGAAAAATAGAGTTATGCCACTTCCCGATGGCACACAGGAGAAGAATGATGCACAAACCAGTCAGCTACAAGAGAAAGGGAGCAGGGGTAGGCAGTTGAGAAGACTGTTACTCCGAACAACTCCTCAGTCCTGTATTTATTAGATATAACAGTCAACAAAGGAGTCGATGGAGATTATAGATAAGCAAGATATGCCTGATCAAGCAGTATAGGATTTGTGGTTGAGTAAACACACTTAAAGGGATCATTTAATTAACTACAGATGATCTCTGAGGAAGGAGAGATAACAGAAAAAAGAAGCAGGTTCCACCATGAGCTGGCCTGGGGTTCCCAGCTGTTCAGCTTCAAGGACATATATCATCCTTTCCCCCAAAAGCCTGTTGCTAGCACATGTTTAAGCACTTTGGTCAGTACATTGTACTGAGGTACCGTTACAGAGTTAGCATAATTATGAAGGGCCCTAGGATTTCCAGAATGGTAAATAAGCTTTGGCTTCAGCTTAAAGTCACCAGCTGCATTAGCCCCTAACAGGAGAGTCAGACTGTCCTTTGAAACTTTGAAGCAAGGCACTGACTTCTCCTCTCTAGCTATGAAAGTACTAGATGGATAATTCTTCCAGTAGAACACTGTTTCATCTACACTGAAAATCTGTTGCTTTGTGTAGGCACCTTCATTAATTATCTTAGCTAGGTCTTCTAGATAACTTGTTGCAGCTTCTACATCAGCACTTGTTGCTTCACCTTGGCATTTTTATATTATGGAGATGGCTTCTTAAGCCTCATGGATCCTCTGCTAGCTTCGGACTTTTCTTCAGCAGTTGCTTACCTTTCTCACTCCATAGAATTACAGAAAATTAGGGCCTTACTCTGGATAAAGATTTGGCTTAATGGAGTGTTGTGGCTGGTTTGATCATCTGTTCATATAATTACAACTTTCTCTATAACAGCAATAAGCTGTTTCACTTTCTTATCATTCCTGTGTTTACTGGAGTGGCACTTTCAATTTCCTCCAAGAACTGTTCCTTTGCATTAACAAGTTGGCTATTTGGCACAAGAGGCCTAGCTTTCAGCCTATATCAGCTTTTGAAAAGCCTTCCTCACTAAGATTACTCATTTCTGACATTCAATTTAAAGTGAGAGATGTGTGATTTTTCCTTTCACCTAAACTCTTAGAGGCATTGTAGGTTTATTAATTGGCCTAATTTCAAGATTGTTGTGTTTCAGGGTATAGAAACACTTGAGAAGAGGGAAAAAGATGGGGGAATAGCCCTGGTAATTGGAGTAGTCAGAACACAAATAATACATATTTTTTAAGATGTTATTTATTTATTTATTTATTATTTGAGAGAAAGTGAGAGTGAAAAAGCACAAGCAGGAGGGAGCAGCAGAGGGAGAGGGAGAAGCAGGCTCCTCACTGAGCAGGGAATCCAATGTGGGGCTCAATCCCTGAACACTAAGATCATGACCTGAGCCAAAGGCTGATGCTTAACTGAATGAGTCACCCAGGCATCCCCACAAATAAGATTTATTTGAGTTCTCCATTTTGTTTGGGGACAGTCTGTGGAGCCTCCAAATAATTACCATAGGAACACCAAAGGTCATTGATCACAGATCACCATAACAAATATAACAAATAATGAAAATGTTTGAAATATTGCAAGCACTAACAAAATTTGACAGATAGACCAGGTGAGCAAATGGCGCTGATAGACTTGCTCAACATAGGGTTGCTTCAAACCTTCGATTTGTTAAAAAAAATAATGTGGCACCTGCTAAACAAAACATGATAAAGCAAAGCAAAATAAAATGAGATGTGCCTGTATTCAAGAAAAACAGCTGGATCTTGGTAAGTCAGTTTTGTGGCACTTCAACTTGGTCTAGTCCCAGTGCCTCTTCTCCAGCAACACGGGGACCCTGAAAGTGGCAGCTCACATTCCCAGGGCACCCTGTGTGCTCAGACCTACTCATTGTCTGGTCCTGCTTCAGGCATCATTTAAAACCAGCTAGCCTAAGATTTGTATATTCCTTTCACTCATTTAGCTTTATTGAAATGTGTACAACTGAATGTGATTTTTAATCCTTTTTTTAAAAGGTTCTTTTTATTTATTTGAGAGAAAAAGAGCACAAATGGGAGGAGGGGTAGACATAGAGCAAGAAGCAGACTCCCCCCCTGAGAAAGAAGCCTGAAGCAGGTCTTGACCCCAGTACCCCAGGATTATGACTTGACCCAAATACACATGTGTAAACTGACTGAGCCACCTGTGCACCTCCTGTGTGTCATTTTTAAGCAAAATATTCTACTAGAGATTGGCAATTTGTTTTTATTTTGGATTTCAAAACTCAGGTTCTTTTCAACAGGAAAGAAAACTTTTGTAATTGTTGACAATAAAACAGTCACATAATCTGGTGATAGTGAACCTGTTACTGTTTCATTCCATTTTATAATACTTGGTGATAAAATTTCATGACATTCTATGATTTAAAGGAGAATCCTCCTCAAAATGAGCACTTCCCTATAAATGAGTTCTTGTAAAAGCAACTAGCTTATAAATCAGCGTGAAGAGATAGTGGCAGAGGTTTCAGAGGAAAAAGAGAACTAAAAAGTATTTTACAGTTGAGCACACAACAACTTATGCACAAAAATTAGCTATTATAATAAAGTTATGATAAAATTATTATAATAAAATTAGCTACATTTTAGAAATCTTGGAAGAGAGTTGTGGGTGGGAAAAGATAGAAAGATAATAGGATAAGATATAGTGTATAGCGTACACAGAATTTTATATTAAGAGGAAAGCACTGATGCAGAAACAATGGAATACTGAGATACAGGATGGGGTCATCTGTGCAGTTATATCCAAGGATGAAAAGGTAAAAGCCCAAATTTCCACAAATTTTCTTTGCAGCCATGTTTCACCTGTAGAAGGTGCCTCACAAAGAAATGCTCACAAAGAAATCTCCTCAGGATTGACTTTCTATTACTTTTCTGGACTTAAAATGATATTTAAATCCTTGCACATTCCAATTTGGGAAATACAAATCCAGCTTGAGATGAGATAGCTTGTGCGTAACCAGTAGAGGTGCAGAATCTTATCCTCCCTCAATCCTACCATTACCCCATCCCCAGCCTGCTTTCTGTTACTACAGGTCAGTTTACATTTTCCAGAATTTTATATAAATGAAATCATACAGTACATATGATTTTTTTTTGGTCTGGCTTCTTTCACATAACATAATTATTTTTAGTTTTGCCCTTGTTACCTTATGAATCAGTTCTTCATTCCATTCATCACTGAGTTATATTTCATTGCTGGCTATACCATTTGTATAACCATCCATTCACCTGGTAAGGTACATTTGTTCTGTTGTAAATTTTGGTGTACTACAGATAAAGCTTCTATAAATATTTATGGACAAGTCTTTGTGTTGACATATGCTCTTATTTCTTTTTGATAAAATTCTAGTCATGGAATAGCTGCATAATATTGAAGTGTATGTTGAACTTTTTAAACAAACTGCAATACTGTTTTCCCATTTGACAAATTGTCATACTATCTGTGTAAAGAGAGTTCCTGGTGTGGTCAGTTTTTAGATTGGGGCATTCTAATAGACCAATTGTGATCTGTCATTGTGGCTTTAATTTGCATTTCTTGAATGACTAATAATGTTGAACTTCTTTTCATGTGCTTTCTTACCATCCATATATCTTCTTTTGTGAAATGTCTATTCAAATATGCTGCCCCAAATTAGAAGTTTAGTTATGATGAAGTCCAATTTATCATATTTTAATGGATCATGATTTGGCATTGTATTTAAGAAATCTTTGACTAGGGTTGTTTGCATGGCTCCGTTGGTTAAGCATCTGCTTTCAGGTCAGGTCATGATCCCAGGGTCCCGGGATGGAGTTCCACATCCAAGTGGAGAGGCTGCTTCTCCTTCTGCCATGCCAACCACTTGTGGTCTCTGGCTCTCTCTATCTCTCTGTCAAATGAATAAATACAATTAAAAAAAAAAAAGAAATCTTTGACTAATCCAAGTTAAGTTTTTTTGTTTTATAATATTCTCTCATGTCTTTGATCCATTTGGTGTTAATGATTGTTTTAAGAGTGAGGTAGAGATGAAAGTTATTTTTAAATTAATATCTAATTGTTCCAGTGTTTGTTCAAAATATTATTCTTTATCACTTGAATGGTTTCATGCTCTTATCAAAAAATAAATTGATCATATATGTGCAGATTAATTTCTGGACATTCAATTCTGTTGAGCTTATCTTTTTATATATTTTGACTCTAATATCACACCATCTCAGTTGCCGTAGCTTTTTAATGTCTTGAAATCAAGAGCTTAGGTCCCAGGTGCCTGGGTGGCTCAGTGGGTTAAAACCTCTGCCTTTGGCATAGGTTATGATCCCAGAGTCCTGAGATCGAGCCCCAGAGCCCCATATTGGGCTTTCTGCTCAGTGGGGAGCCTCCTTCCCCCCCTCTCTCTCTGCCTGCCTCTCTGCCTACTTGTGATCTCTGTCTGTCAAATAAATATATAAAATCTTCAATAAAAGAAAAAGAGTTTAGGTCCCTTAGCTATGTAATTCTTACATGAAATTATTTTAGGTACTTAAGGCTCTTGCTGTTTCTACATTAAAAACATTAAATTGTCACTGTATTTGTAGGGATATTTGGATTTTAATAGGGATTGTTTTGAATCTGTAACTAAATTTGAAGAAAGTAGAGATTTACCAATATTGAGTTTTGAGATACTTGCACCTGGCATATGTCTCCATTTTTTAAGCTTTCTTTAATTTCTCTTTGAAATTGTTTTTTAGTGCTCAGTGCATAGATGTTGTATATATTTTATCAATTTATTCATAAGTAGTTCATAATTTTTAGATGGTATAAAAATGGCATAAAAATGGTAGCATTATTTAAATTCAATTTCTAGTTTTTCTTTGCTAATGTAATAGAAATACAAATGATTTTTATATTGATTTTGTGTTCTTTAACCTTGGAAAAATCATACTAATTTCTAGGAACTATAGATGATCATATTTGTCTGTGAATAAATATATTTTTAATTATTCCTTCCCAACATGGGTACATTTTACTTTATTTTTTATTGATTTATGGCACTGTAAGATTCTCCAGCATGATGCACACTACATTTGGTCAGAGTGGACATTCATGATTGGTTTCTGATCTCAGAGAGAGAGCATTAAATATTTCAACATTAAGTATGATATTAGTGGTGTGTTTTTCATAGATGCCCTTCATCATGTTGAAGAAATCCCTCTCTATTATGACTTTATTGAAAAGTATTTTATCATGAATGAGCGCTAGATTTTGTCAAATGCCTTGTTTTATTTTATTTATTATTTTTTTATTTTAAAATTTCTTTTCAGTGTTCCAGAATTCATTGTTTTTGCACCACACCCAGTGCTCCATGCAGTACATGCCCTCCATAATACCCACCACCAAGCTCACCCAACCTCCTACTCCCCTCCCCTCCAAAACCCTCAGTTTGTTTCTCAGAGTCGACCTTGTATTGTATTATATTAATTTATTTTCAGAGTTAAACCAATCTTTCATGTTTTGGATATACCCCACTTGATCAAAATGGTCTAAGATTTTTATATATTATTGGATTCAATTTTCAAAAATGTCAAGAATTTTTACAGATATATTTCTGAGATACTGGTTTGTAACTTTCTCTTCTCTTAATGCCTTTATGTGAAATAAAATGTGTTGTGTTATATTTTCACATATTTCATTGAAGATAGTTTAAAACTAATTATTGAGTTCTTATTTTGCCCATAACTATTCAGAAAAGTGTTGTTTAATTTCCAAATATTTAGGGATTTGTATGCCCTAGTATCAGAGTAATGGCAGCTGTAGAGATTTTGTTGGGAAATCCTCACTTTTCTGGAATTTTCTGAAGAAGTTTGTGTAGCACTGGGATTACTTTTTCTTGAAGTATTTGGCAAAATTCTCTCAGTTAAGCTACCTAGACCTGGAATTTCATTTATGTGTAAGTTTTCAACTAAAATTTAAATTCTTTTGGAAATATAAGACTATTCAGACCACTTGCTTTTGGTAATTTAGGTCTTTTTAGAAATGTATGCATTTTATTTTAATCTAAGTTGTTAACTTAAATTTATTAGTCTTTTCTAACATATATTTTAAGAGTTATAAATTCTTCTCAAGTAGTGTTTAACAGATTCTCCTCAAGTTTGATTTGTTGTACTTTCATTTACAATACACTCACAATATTTTTTCACTTTATTTGTAATTTATTCTTTTATCCATGGTGGTTTAGATAAGAGTTTAATTTCCAAGTGTTTTTGAATCTTCCCTATTTCTTTCTGATTTTAATTTCTAATATAATATAGATTTAGTCAGGTAACATATTTCAATTGATTCCAAATCTTTAAATTTTATTGAGGTTTATGCCATAGTTTATCCTGGAACATAATACATATGTATTTATAAAAAGTATGTGTGTACTCTGTTGTTTTGGGTAAAAAATGTTTTTTTCAAATGTCAGGTATGTTAAAATGGTTGATAATGCTATTCAAGGCTTATATATTTTTACTGACTTTTTGATGAGTTGTTTTTCAAGTTTAAAGATAATAATGTCTATTTCTCCAACTATCATTATTTTAAAAAATTAGTTTTGTCATTTGTTCATTATATGCTAGGTTTCTACATTTACAGTTGCATATATTAGTAAGATATTGGCATTTTTATCATTAGATATCTTTTCCATATTTCTTGACCTAAAGTCTATTTTCTCTGATATTAATGTTGCTGTTCCATCTCTCTGATGATTCTTATTTTTTGAAGGTTTTTATTTTAATTCCAGTATAGTTAACATACACTGTGTTTATACACACACACACACACACACATATATATATATATATATATATATATATATATATATATTTATACATACCACATTTTCTTTATCCATTCTTCTATCAATGGACACTTGGACTTCTTTCAGAATTGTATATAATGCTATGATAAGTATAGAGTGCATATATCCTTTTGAACTAATGTTTTTGTATTATTTGAGTAAATACCCAATAGTGCAATTACTGATGATAGGGAAGCTCTATTTTAATTTTTTCATTTTTTTAATTCTTATTTTGTTAGTGAATCTTGTTCTAATCTTTTACATCCCATCTATTCTTCATTGGTGAAGTTAAAGAATGTTTATTATAGAAAGCATAAAGTTGGATCTTTTTTTTTAAATCAAAATCTGAGTGCAAGGTTAGAATCCATGAGTAGGTGTCTGATGAAAATGATGGAAAAATTGCAGTTTCAGGTGAGTCTAAAAGTGTTAATCTACTAAATTCAAATCCACAATTTATGAATGTAGAATGTATATGAAAGACTTGGGTGAAGTTAAGCTTGTTGTGATGAGAAGGGTAGAGTGGTATCAATAGCTCAAAATTTCCTGAGTTTAAGGTTATCTTGATTTTGAGATATGGAACAAATGAAAGGAGTCCCTTTTGCAAAAAAAGAATATCTTCCTTGAGCCTGTGGATTTATCACTAGGATTTTATTTCTTGTAAGAGGACAGTGATAAATTGCAATTATGTATTCAAAAATCCAAATGAAAAAGTATGAATTCAGTGATTGATTATTTCATTATGGTGAAGTGAAATACATAGAGACAGAAAATATAAGAAAATAAATTTTAACTATATTATCTCATACCTTAATGAGCTGGTGAATACAGATTTTTTTGAAGCACAGGTACCATCAGTTAACTGATTTATGTTTTTTTAAGAAATTTAATGCATTTAAATATTCAGATATTCTCATACTATTGGTAAGAGTGTGAATTGTTATAGTTTTTAGAAGGTGGTCTTGAACTGTGTATCAAAATGTAAATCGCACATATCATTTGGTTCAATAATAATAATTTTTAAAGAATATTGTGAACAGGAAAAAATTACATGTAGTAGAAAAATTAAGACAAGACAATTGTGATACTATACACAATAACAATAATAATTCTTAAATTTCCAAGTAAATTTTAACCTTTATTTATATTTTGAAAAAATACTAACATATTTCTGAAATACAGAAAAAGAGCACTTAATATTAAACTTGAAGGAGATTAATGCTTTCTAGATTGGAATACCTATAATCATGGAAGGAAGGTCGTGACGTTTACAATAACAAGGAATTGAGAGATAATTTTCTTTCACCAAATATGAAAACTGTCCTGAATTGTTAATTTTTATTTTCATCCTAAAAAATGAAATTAGAAATCTTGTGGAAGAATTAATTTGTGAAGCCTCAAAATATCTTCTGACAAATTGACGTACAACAGAAAGTTATGATAGCATTTATAGTTACTCAGTAACCAATGACCTATACTGAAATTAGCATTTTAATTACATAATCTTACCCACTGAGGCAAGAGTTATTTTATACACGAACAACAGACAGATTTAGGAGAATGACTAAAGTGGATATGCTCAATACTTGTTTTAATGACTGAAACTGTAAATTTTTTTTACAATGAAATTTGATTGCATTTCCTATACTCTGCATAATGGTTTATTTTGTCCCATGAACAAAACAATAAATGCAGCATGTATATCAGAGCATATTAAAATATAATAAATATTAATGATTACACAATAAAAAGCGTAAAAATGAATAATAATGTAATATCTTAGGATAATCAAATGTATTGAGGAACAGGAGTTTTCTCTAGACAAAATGATATAGTATATTTAGAAGTCAATAAATAGTAAATAGTCTGTGATAGTACATTAGAAGGAAGGAGATCTAGAAGCAGAATAGAATTATGGCTGGAGGAAGAAAGACGAAGATAAACACCTATCAGCTTATTTGACATTCTGTTCAATTAAAGCATCTTGGGGCTTCTGTGTGGAGAAGTTTTTCGGGCACATCTTCATAGTGGACTTGAAAAGAGGCTGGAAGAGAAAGTATGGGCATGCTAAGGGCATGGACGGTAGACATCACAGATTTGATGGGTGTTATTTTACTTTTTAGAGGTACAGGGAGGAGAAATTGTCATTTCATAGTATGTTTCCATTAACTTCCAATCACTAAGACCCAAAGTCTTTACAAGAAAGCGTCATTCAGAGTTCCATCAAGGGACAGAAACCACACCAATTATCTGAACAGAGAACATCTAATGTAAAGAACTAGATATAAAGTACTAAATAAGTAACTGAAAAGGTATAAAGAGATTACACAGGGTTTATCACAGATGTAGCAGAAAGCAGCCCACACACCTAAGGCTGAAAGAAAAAAAATAAAAGCAGCACAGTCAGGGTACTCTAGAAAAACAGAAACAATATAATATATATTTTTATTGAAATACATCTATTACAGTCTTGAGACAGAATTCCTTCTTCAAGAATTCAGGTTTTGCTCTGAATTTGCTCCTCAACAATTGGGGGAGACCCACATTGCGGAGGGTAACTAGATTTACTTAAAGTTAACTTATCGTAAACGTTAATCATATTACAAAATAGCTTCACAGGTAGGAGTAATTAAAACATAAACACTTAGATGGTGTTTTGAGGAAATGAAATTCCGATGTATGAGGAGAAGAGAGCATGACTTGGCTAGCATTGGTATCCCTGAGCTAGAAAAGGGACCCGGTGGAATGGCTCAACGAATCTGGTCATGAAAATGTTGGAAAAACTGTAAAAAGGATACAGTTGCTGTTACAGGAGGGAATTGCTGCTGCCCAGGTGAAAAAGCATTTCTGGGCCGATGCTCAGAAAACATGAGCAGCGAGGCAGTTCACCAGCATTAAATACGAAGCAGTAGAGAACAACAACAACAACAAAAAAAAAACAAACAAAAACGAAGTCCCTTCTTCAGCCTTGCTGTTTCTTTCTTGAGCCCATGTCCCCTGCTTCTCAGAGTACACAACGCTAGAATCAATCAGCAAAATTCCATCAGGGTAGTAGACCTATGTTATACTGTGAGAATGTCAGGATGAGCAAAGCTCTCTGTGGACTATACTACAGAAAAGAGCGGGAGTTTGACATGATCCCGAGACAAGCTTGTGCTAGGTATTAGAATATTGTAACTAATATAGCCATTCAATCACTCTGTGGTTCTTTTTGCCACTCACCTTGTTTTATTTTTCTGCCTATCACTTATCACTGCATACAACACTATACAAGTGATACTGTACTGGCAATTTGTCGTGAATTATTTTCTGGGCACTTCCTTTTTGTTAACCAAAGAGTTTTACTTCTTGTGCGTTCATTTCATATTTTATAGCTTAAGCATTTTCCCTTGTCATATTCATGGTTGCCATTTTAAAATCCATGTAATATTCATACTATTTTCCCATCATTTAATGGATTTTTCTGTATGATAAGATATTTCCCCCAAAAATGAACTCAAAACTTATTTTAGTTTTCCATTGCTGTTGTAGGACATTGCCCAGAGGTAAGCAACTTAAAATGATTAACATTACATCAGCTCCAGGTCAGGAGGTCTCCATAACTTAGCTTGTTTCTCTGCTCAGTTCCTCCTAAGGCTGCAATCAAGTTGTTGGCTGGGATGTGTTCTCCTCTGGAAGCTTGATAAAGATAGAATCCACTTCCAAACTCATTAGGTTATTGGCAGAATTCAGTTTCTTGCAGCTCTATGACTGAGAGCCCGGCTTCTTACTGCTTGTCAGCTAGAGATCTCAAATACTAAAACCTACGTGCAGTCCCCTACCAAGTGGCCCCCTTCACAGGCTGTTCACATGTTCACAACATGGCTGTTTGCCTCTTCAAGGCCAGCAGGTAATCCTCACTAGAGTGTGCCAGCAAGATGAACCTTTGCTAGCCAAATAGTCTGTTGGTTAGAAGCAAGTCACAGGTCCCTCAGGGTAGGAAATTTTACAAATATATGACTGTGTGATTCATTTGCAGTCACTTGTGTATATGTTCACCAGAAAACCCCACAAAATAAATGAAAAAGTCACAAACACCCAAAAAATAAACACAAACTTATTTTGCTATTTACTTCTTACATAATTTCACTGTTTCATAGTTCTTTTCTCATTGGCAGATGAATTAAATTCCTACGGCTATGTGACAAATTACTTCAAACTTGATGACTAAATGGGGCACCTGGGTGGCTCAGTGGGTTAAGCCTCTGCCTTCAACTCAGGTCATGATCTCAGGGTCCTGGGATCGAGCCCCACATCAGGCTCTCTGCTCAGCGGAGAGAATGCTTCCCCCTCTCTCTGCCTGCCTCTCTGCCTACTTGTGATCTCTCTCTCTCTCTCTCTCTCTCTCTGTCAAATAAATAAATAAAATCTTAAAAAAAAAATGGATTTCACTGGGCTGAAATACAGGTGTCAACAGGGTGCACTTTTTACAGACGCTCAAGGGAAGAATCAGTTTATTTATCTTTTCCTGCTTTTAGAGGCTGTCCTCCTCATGGCCCCACTCCTATCACCTCAACTTTCCCTGCTTTCATTTCACATCACCTTTCTCTCTTCCTTCAACTCTCTCTCTAAGTCTCTCTCATAAGAATGACTGTAAATACATTTGGGCCTACCCAGAAAATGCCAGGTAAATTACTCATTGCACGGTGCTTAACTTAATCACACTTGCAAATTCCCTATTACCATATAAAGTAACATCCACAAGTTCCAAGAATTAGGACATGGATATTTGGGGGGACACATAACAAGTATTCAAAACTGGTGTGCTTATTTATTTTTTTAAATTTTATTTATTTATCAGAGAGAGAGAGAGGAGAGAGGCTGAGAGAGAGCACTGATCTGGGAGGACAGGGAGAAAGAGGCTCCCTGCAATCAGGGGGCCCGATGGCAGGATTTGATTCCAGGACCCTGGTACTATGACCCAAGATGAAGGCAAACTTTCAACTCACTGAGCCACCCAGGCACCCCTGGTGTGCCTATTTAAATAACAACTTAATTTTTAGCCACTCTCAAGGGTAACATCCAACAGTATAAAAGAAACCACTAAGCTCTGTATGTCATCATGCTTATCCACCCCTTTATTGATCCTGCAATTTCCAGGTTTTAGTGGACTTGCCTTTTCATTAACATCATCTAGATTTCTCCTGAAATAAACACACTTCCATTTTTTTACAGTCTAATTGTTACAGAAAATCTAGAAATCAGTGAATATAAAAAGAAATAAATAATTACTTCACTTCCCAAGGGCAACCTATATGAAAATAGTTTTTCCCCGTGTTTGTCTTATTCATGTGCTTGTTAACTTTTTGTTATACTAGCATATTGCATGTATAATAATGTTTTATCTTGTACAACTTCACATTTAAGTTATGTGCATGTTTCCATTCTCTATTATGGAGATTTTCTACTATGGAGCATTACAGAAGTCATGCTCCCATTAATAGCACTATGATAAATATCATGGCACATGCAAGTGTTTGATAATTCAGATATGAATTTGAGATTCATTCAAAAAATGGATTTTTGTTTCAAATATGATGAATATTTGAAATTCTTTTGATAGTAATAGCAAAATGGGATATAGCAAAAAAGATATGCCAGTACCTGTACAGTGTACATGAGAGATTTCCTTGCTTTCATCTCTGAGCCAGCACCAGACACATTGCTCAAAGAAAATCATGTCAGTTTGGGCCTCCTGCCTATTCTACTAAATACTCATTATCTTTTTCTTTTCATAGGCCCCTGATTTAATGGCTTTATACTTGGAATGTGGTGGTTCATACTCTTCAGCTTCCCTCCTGGACATGTCTGGGGAAAAATAGCATGGTTGTATCAGTTTTCTACTGCCACCATAACAAATTAACACAAATTTAGCAACTTAAACAACACATATTTATTATCTTATATTTCTGTAACCTGGTTTCATCAAGCTATAACTAAGATGCTGGCAGATTGTGTTCTTTCTGGAGGATCTAAGGAAAAAATTATTTCCTTTCTCAAACTTTCCCAAGGTTCTTGGCAGAGTACAGCTTCTGCAGTTATAGGTCTGAAGTCCCCAGTTCCTTGCCAGCTGTCAGCTAAGAGACAATGCATGATTCTAGAGATCGCTGTATTACTTGGCTTTCTTCCACCATATTCAAAATAGGAGTAGGGCTTGAATCCCTCTCATGCTTTGAATCTCTGCTTTTCTATCACATTTCTCTGATGCCACCATCTTGCTCTGTTAAAGACTCATCAGACTGGATTGAATTTATGGGGATAATTCAGGATAATGTCTGCATCCCAAAGTCCTTAACTTTAATCACATTTGTACAGTCCCTTTTTGGCATGAAAGAGCATATTCACATGGATATATTTAGAAGATAATAATTATTTCCACCCTGATGGAGATGAAAGAGAAGACAGCATACATAGCTTTTGAAGCTGGACACAGCTCTTATTTACTGTGGGCCTTATGCAAGTTTTTTTTACCCTTTTGGGACTTCTGTTTCCATATCTGTAGAATGGAAATGGTGATTCTGGTTAAGAGAAGCAAACAGTGAACAAATGCATATTTATAGGGAAAGTATCAGGTTCTCCCCTGTAGAGGAGATTTGGTGTCAGTTTAGTCTGTGTATGGAATAAAGGTCTCATCCAGAAATGAGACATGCCTGAGAAAGATGTAGAGGGATGAAGCAAATTTCTAAGTCAAGCCTGTTCAGGGGTAACTAATCTTGGGTTTCTCCTAGAATCACATAAAGCAATTTTGGCTAGACCATAATGGATGACAAAGAAAGTGGTCCCAGGTGAGCCTGGAAAGGCCGGCAGTTATTAAGTCATGCAGTGCTTTGCAATCCAGGGCAAGGGGATTGAAATTCATTAACTGAAATGGAAAAACAGAGGGCTAAGTGGAACTGTGAGTATAAAGAGATACCATTCTTTGAGATGTGGTTATTTAATGATAATTTAACTTTCTATGCTATTTACTTCATTGTGATAGTCATCATTTTATACTGTTCAAATTTTTCCCAGATTTTTCAAGTAAATATAACATTCTTTGAGATATGAATCATACTACGTCACATTACAACCCTCTTGGGGCAATAGTTCATACATTCAGTAGTAAAATATAGCATCCTCACTACAGAACTCAGGTTATCTCCATCCTGAGTTACAGGTACAAAGTGATGGATTCATGTAGTAATATCATAGGTTCTCCAAAGTGTAAAAGATGTAAGGAAGGGCGAAGAAGGATTTTGTCCCTTATTTCTTTTTAAACATTTGGGCCAAGAAAATTTAAGCAGGGGTTTTACTGAGGTATTATAGCCAGTATTAGTCAGCAATGATAAAAAGCAAAGATATATTATGGATGGTTTTCTAACTCTTTAAAGTAGAGAACAGATAAAATAAAGAGTATAATAAACAAGTCTTAATATAAACTTAAAAGTTGATTGAAAAGAAGTTGTTGATTTGTAATTCCACAATCTAAGAAAGCAAAAGGATAAGAGCAAAGCCTAATTTGATCAATTATCCTAACAAGTATATATTGATGACTTATTGGTGGGTAATTAAGTGTACATCTACAATACTGATTGATGTAGAAGTAATTTGGAAACAAATTTTAGTGTTATGATAATCTACAAATATTTAATTTTATTTCAATTATGTGAAAACCATAGGGATGATGAGAGAAAAATGATGAATTATATCTCTCAGATTTTATGTTCAGTTGCTTTCCATCTTTCTTCCCTCTGCTGCAGCCACTCTGGTATACTGGTCATCTTACAAACACGTTGAAGGTTCTCATTCTCAGGTCTTTGTGCTGATAGCCATCTTCCAGCAGTGTTCTTTCATCCAGTATCCCCACACCAACTCTTTATCTGCCTCAAGAACATGCTCATAGGTGCCTTTCTCCCTGAGCCTAACTGATTTATCTAATTAACCTACTTGCAACCACCTTATCCCAGGTCCTGATCAATTTTTTCTTTCCTCTAGAATATTAAAAAACCCAGTAAAGAAACATTTATTAGCTTTGTTAGGTATATCCTAAAAAGCCAAAGTAGAGCTCAATAAATATTTGCTGAATTACAGAATGCATAATATTATATATATACAGCTAATTGTATTTTCATTATGTCCAAACACCTCAGCTTGTGTAGAGTTAATCCTGTTATAAAGACATATTTTGTTATTAATCTGTATTTTTTTCCCTCAGATTTAATTGTTACAGATAACTTAGAAAAAAAAGAGGGTATGTGTATGTGAGATTGGTATTTGTCCTTATTGTCCTTGGGAACTAACCATCACACTTTATTTTTTCAATTAATCATTTAATGAGGATATCTCATTCTTTATGAATTAAGCATGAGATCAACTTACATTTAAAAATTACATGTTGGCAATGATATTTCCATATTCCTGTTAAAATTTTTGACCAAAAGAAAAAATATATCTGAAGAGCAAAATACATATAATTACAAAAATAGTTAATAAATTTTTCATAAATAAATCATATTGAAAAATTGTGCCAACATTTTTGCTTTCTGGTTATTTCAAAGACTTTAGTAGACTAAAATGAAGTTTCTAAGGATATACTAAATTAAGAATTTTGAATTATTAAGGGTTCAGAGAACCTCAGTTTTATATCTCTTCAGATTAAATATTTCTAAACTAATTGAGGAATGTTTTGAATGAACATGTTTACTGAAAATCTACCTTTAAGTCTTTTTTCATTCTGAATTGCTTATTGTTATACTACCGAAATGAAATTGGCCTTTATGGGTTGACTTTATGTCCTGAAATTCCACTGAATTTGCTTATTAATTCTAAACTTTTTTTTTTTTTTGGTAGTAGAATCTTTAGGGTATTCTACATATAAGACGTGCAGTCTGTGAACAGATTATTATACTTCCTTCTTTCCAATTTAGAAGCACATTTTTTCTTGACCAGTTGCTCTAGCTAGAATTTGGATAGAAGTAGTAAAAACAGTCAACCCTGTCCTGTTGTTGATCTTACTGGGAAAGTTTTCAGTCTTTCATCATTGAGTGTAAGGTTAGCTGTGAGCTTCTCTCCATATTCTCTCCATAGCCTTTGTTTACAGAGGAAATTTCCTTCTATTTCTAGTTTGTTGAGAGTTTTTATCATGAAAATGTATTGGATTTGTTGAATCTTTTTTTTTTTTTTCCTTTTTTTGGACATCAATTGAAATGATCATGTAGCTTTTACCTCATTCTGTTAATGTGGTTTATTACATTGATTGATTGATTGATTGATTGCTTTTCATATGTAGAGCCATCCTTGCATTCCAGGAATAAGTACTATGTGGTCATAGTATATAATCTATTTTTAAAAAACATTTTATTTATTTATTTGAGAGTACATAGTGAGCAGCAAGCAGAAGGAGAAGAAGAGAGAGAGAAGCAGACTCTTCCTGAACAAGGAGTCCAACAAAGGACTCAGTTCCAGGGACCTGACATCATGTTAACCAACTGAGCCATCCAGGAATCCTGATAGTATAAAATCTTTTTAATGTGTATTGAGTTCTATTTACTAGCATTTGGTTGAGGATTTTTGAATCTATATTCATCAGGGATATTGGTCTTTAGTTTTCATTTCTGGTAGAATTTTTATCTAGATTTGATATTAGAGTAATGCCCTCACAGAATAAGTTTGGAAGTTTTTCCCTTCTTCAGGTTTTTTTTTTTTTTTGAACATTTTTTTTAAATAATTTAAATGTTTGGTAGAATTCACCAGTGAAGCCATCTAGTCCTGAAATTTTCTCTGCTGGGATGTTTTGATAACTAATTCAACCTCCTTACTAGTCTTCAGACTTTCTGTTTCTTCAGGATTCAGTGTTGGTAGATTGTGTATTTCTAAATTTTTGTTGTTGTTGTTATATCTAGGATATTCAATGTCTTGGCATACAATCATTTATGGTACTCTTTTGTAATCTTTCTTATGTATATAGAATTAGTAGCAATGGCCTCTTTTTTATTTTTAATTTTATTTACGTGGGTCTTTTTTCCTTTTTCTTAGTCAGTCTAACCAAAAATTGTTATTTTTTTTAAATCTTCTTGAAGAACCAACTCTTGTTTTTATTTAGTCTATTTACTTTTGCATTTTCCCTTTTGCTTGTTTCTGCTTTAATCTTTATTATTTCCTTTCTTTTTATTATTTGAAGTTTAATTTGTTATTTAAGGTGTAAATTTTTGTTTGCAGTGGAATTGAAGAAAAGTGTAAGTTTTAATATTTATTAGAGGATCCATTTTCATAAGGAATTCCTTTAACTATGTTCATAGTTTTAAAAGCAATTTTAATGTAATTTATGGCCCTGAGTTCCCTAAAATAAGATAGTAAGGTTACAGTGTCTTATTTTAACAAGGCACTTAGTAAATGGCAAGCCTCAAATACAACTTTAAGTGAACAGTTTTCTACAATAAATTTAAAAAATCTTTACCAATACAGTTTCCTCTAACAAAGATTTATAACCCAAGGTTTACAATTCAAATATCCTTGAAATTATTATATTAAATATTTCAAAATTTTTGCTTTTATAAAAGTAAACAGAAAATAGAGTAAGAAATTAAATTTTATGACTACTTATATGTGAATAATATAACATATAATAACTGATATGTAACTTTTATCTCCTTTTATTAAGGTTAGTTGTTAATTTGGTACATTTTTGTATATATATCATACATTATGTAAATTTTTACTAGAAACATTATTTTTCTTGTCATTATAACTTAAAAGTTATACTCACTTGTTTTATTGTGAGCTTTCCCCGGTATTCCTTTAAAATCTAAATTTCAATAGTTGTATCAAGGTGTATAGATATAATCTATTAACTTAAATTTATTTTTTCTATTGACACAACTATTGATTCAATAAATAGCATGTATATGCTTGTTTCTGTGCATTTCTGATCATCTTCTTAGAGAACTCCTAACAATTACTGAGTCAGAGATGATTTTCATGGCTATGGTTTTATAGGTATATATATAGATTCATGTCACAAAATCGCCCTCAAAAATGTCTATAATAAATGTCTCTGTACAGCCATATTAGAGTGGCCGCTAGTGTCATGTTAATTTCAGGATCTCACACTAGAATTCATATATTTACTTTCCTTTAGCATGATGATTTATTTTTTCATTTGTGGCAGAAAACAATTGATGAGTAATAGTATGTAGTTTTGATAACTTTACTTGGCAGCTCTAATGGAATATTTTCTCTGTTCTCATATCAGGAATTTCTGTTTGTTGTTTGGGTCACTCTGCCACATATCAACTCTAGTCAACTTTGCTAAGAAGAGCAGAGTGGCCCAGGAAGTCATTTTAAGTCAGAGGACGCACAAAGGGAATGTAATACCCTAAATTCTCTGAGGGAATGAGGTCAAGACCAAGTTACCGTGTTAGTAGCGCTTTTAGAAAACATAATAGTTTTGAGCTTAAGTATTCTAAAGCAGTATTGATACCCCTGTGTTGAACTATGGGATTCCAGTCTCAAGGAAGATCTTATACATTCTCTGACTTGACCCTCCATTTCTTAACATCACCATCATTCCATCAGTACTTATTTCTGTGATACACTTTCACAAAAGCCATTTCTTTTATTTGTAAGGTAGTCCTTTCTATTCATGAAGAGATTATTATTTAAAGGTTTTCTTACAATGACAGGGAGTCATGTTCCTGGCAATATTGATTCAACAATATCCTTGTGTTCTTTGGAGGAAGCCAAGAAAGTTTATTCTCTCTACCATGTAAGATATTCATAGAAGCAAAAAAATGTTTATTCTTCTCTGTCTTCTCTTATATGATCTAAACATACTCAGTTTCTTTACCTGTTTTCTTTGACTCTTGTCTTTCAGAATCTTCAACATTTTTATTGAACTTATTTGAACATATTTTAATTGGTCAATTGCCCTTTTAAAATTTGATCCCAGAATAATGATAATAATAATGGCCCTCTTCTAAATTCTTTACTTATATTATCCCACTGAATCCCACATCATATACATGTACTTAATTCTATTACCCCCACATTCCAGATGAGGACTCTGTTGTTCATGGAGTTAAAGGAGCTTGAGCAGATTACATAGTTACTGACATGTAAGGTGCTGGGCCCCCACAAAATGCAATGTTACCCAACCTATTTTACATGCATCTACTCCAGATATGGCTGTTCATGTAGATCACAAAGATTACTTCCTTTGTAAGCAGTATATTGAATGAATATTGTGGAGGACACCATCTGGCAGTTATATCAAATCATTTACTTATATTGATTTTTCAGGCCACTACTTTCTTTCTTTTTATTTTTTAATATTTCCATCATAGATTACCTTACTCATACTCACATAATTAACGTTCTGAAAGTAAATGAATTCTTTCACATTTAAACCTCTTAAATTTCATCAGTTTGTTTTAGTCTGACAAAATGTATTTAGATCTGCTCTTCCATTCCAGTGTATTAGCTAATATTCCCAACTTTGTGCCACTGCAGTTCTGACAGGAATACTTTCTGCATGGGGTGCCTGGGTGGCTCAGTCAGTTAAGCTTCTGCCTTTGGCTCAGGTCATGATCCCAGTGTCCTGGAATGGAGCCCCACTTCCAAATCCCTGCTCAGCAGGGAGCCTGCTTCACCCTCTGCCATTCCCCTCCCCACCAATCCCACCCCAGCTTGTGCTCTCTGGCTCTCTCACCATTTCTGTCAAATAAATAAATAAAATCTTTTTTTTTTTTAAGTATTTCTGTTTTCCTCCAGATTAGTCAGAAAATTGTTAAAAAATGACCAGGGTTTTCTGATAGGTTTGGATATGATTCATGCACCTAGGACAGGAACAGGAATACATATTTATTGAATTATTTTTTAGATCTTCTTTTAGAGGACAGACACTTCATATCTGCTCTTCTTTCCAGACATACTGTGGTAGAGGGATTACATACATTTCCTTCAGCTATGTATACATTTTCAGACTTGTTACATAAGGTGTTCAAAGTCCCTTCTGATATCACCTTTGCCTGTCTGAGAACATATGTTTTTTCAGATTATTCTTCTAGATTCAGAAGCTTCCTAGATATATTTTGGGACATTACCACACTCATGAGAAATTGTGTGTTAAGTTTCCTTTGTTCAAAACCTCCCTTTATTATGTATTTTTGTTAAAGTCTGTTAAAATATTTCAAAAGTATGATGAGAGTATTAATTGTAGGCTATTATTAGCTGGCTACACATTGGAATAAATAACAAAGGCAGCAGTTAGATTATGTAATTCAGTTCAAGAAATTAAGTAAAACACATTCCTAGATTAGAAAGAACATTATCTTCTATGTCATTACTTAATGTGTTATCTATTTGGTCTGTCATGAAAAAATAAATGTAAGTTAAAGTGTCAGTTTATTTTTCATTATAATTCCCATTTACTTTCCATTATTGATTTTAATGTTTTGTTACTTGTGTACTGATACTGTAGATTGCCTATTTTATTATTATAAAGTGTCTTTCTTAGCCTCACTTAATGCTTTTTCCCTGAGTTCTCTTTTTTCTGGTATAAACATTATCCCTTCCATTTTATTTCATTTGCCTGCATGTCTGCCTTTGCTCATCTTTTTATTTCCAACTTTCCTGAGTCACTTTGTTTTGTATGATTTCTGTAAATATTATGTAGTTGTGTTTTTCTCCATGGAGTAATATGACAGCCATCTTTTAATACAAATTTACTTCATTTATGCTAGTTAAATATTAGCTATGTGTGGTTGAATTCTATAATTGTATTTTAATCAGTTTTAATAAACAAATTGTATTATTTAATACTTCCCGTTTGTGTTTACTTTTAGTTGATAAGGCTTGCCTTTTATAATCTTCTAATTTACTATCATTCTCCACTTCCTTAGATTTGAGCTATAGAATCCCTAATTTGAAAAATAAGAGAATGTATGCACTTATTCTTCCTTTTTCCTTTCCTAATATCCCATTGCTTCAATAAATTATTTCTATATCTTTAATATACTTACTTCCTTATTACTTGATTTTTTAGCATTGAATGATATATTTTGATAACTGGCTACAATGGGTGGTAGTTAGCATAATCATGCTATTGCTCATTTCCTTTCTGTTACTTCTCCCAAGTACCTTAATTTATTTTAATTTCTCCAGTGCAATAATTTACAACATTTTAATCTTCCTTTGTAACAATAAGTATGAATTCAAGTTTGGTCTTGCTTTTTTCCTGATAGTGTAGCTTCTACTGTCCAGTATCAACTTGGTTTATTTATTTTCAACTCATCTCATTTCTCTGATTGGCAAAAATTTGCCCTCTTATTTTTTCCATTAGAATGGTGTTTCCATTTGTTTTTACATGTTCAGAATGTTTAAACTGTGTTCCTTACTCTTGAATAGCATGTTCTTATTAAGACAACCCCACATTTTCTTTCTTTCAGAATATTATTTTACTATCTTGTTAAATTTTGTAGTCAAATGACTAAAACAAAATTGATTTTCTTCCCTCTTAGTAGATTTCTGTATTGACCCGGCCTAACTGACCAAAAGCTCCTTTCCTTTACTTTGAAGCTTAATAACTTGGTTGGTTTAGGCCTCATGATTCACTCTTCTGGTTCAATTATTCCTGGAACACAATATGTTTATGTGGGTTCAAATAATCTTATATTTTGTAAATTTTTTCTTTAAATATATCCTCATATATTTTTTCTTTTAATGATTAGCACAGTATTACGTCTTGCACATAGTAAAGACACCAGTTTTATGTCTGTATTGGGTATCTTTTACTTCTTTTCCATGGATATGGTCTATGAATCTTTATATGTTCTTCATCTATTTCTGTTTTGTTCCTCTCATTTTCTCACTCCTCTATTACTAATTGAGTTTTCAGTAGTGTCCTTTCTAATAGTATCTTTCAATTTCACCTTCATTTCTGTGAATTTTAAAATTTTTGTCTCCATTTCTCTTCTGAGATGAACCAGCTCTGTTTCTTCTCTTTTATGCTTTAGTATCTTTCTTGTAGTCTTTATAACTGCTTTGTTTTCTTATCATATAAGGAATTATTTTTCAAATTTTTATACACATTTTTATCATAATTTAATTTTATTGCAATATTTCTTTGTTAACATACTTTATTTTGAAATGAATTTTCTGTTCATTATTTCTCTTGTGTTATATTAAGTTTAAAGAGCAACTATGGGGGCACCTGGGTGGCTCAGTGGGTTGAAGCCTCTGCCTTCAGCTCAGGTCATGATCCCGGGGTCCTGGGATGGAGCCCAGCATCGGGCTCTCTACTCAGTGGGGAGTCTGCTTCCCCCCCTCTGACCCCCGCCTGCCTCTCTGCCTACTTGTGATCTCTCTCTGTCAAAAAAAAAAAAAAAAAAATCTTTTTTTTTTTGCATTTTTTTTAAATTTCTTTTCAGCGTAACAGAATTCATAGTTTTACACCACACCCAGTGCTCCATGCAATGTGTGC
>PISX010019658.1:0-37605 GCA_004024625.1 Mellivora capensis
CGCCGCTTGCCGGGAGCCGGCCCCTCCCCCGCGGTCTATCCTCCCGTCGCTTTCGATTCACTTCTCCGCCGGTCCTACCTTTCAGAAAGTGGTCGATTTCCTGTTTCCAGAATTGCTGTTCTTCCTCTCTTCGATCTCCCGTTGGATTTGTAGGTGTTCGCAATGGTTTGATAAGCTATCTAGCTGATCTCCTGCTACCCGATGTCGTCTCAGCTGCTACTTCTCAGCCATCTTGCTCCTCCTTCTCTTTTAACTTTTTTTAACTAGTTTATCTTAACAATACCTTACCAAAAATAATAATAATAATAATCTTTTTTTGAATCTTCATTATTATAGTCATATTTTATCCTCCATTGTATCTAACTATATTTTTTGTATACACATAGGGTTTTTTCTTTTAAAAAATTCGGGGTACAATTTCTCCTAATAGATCAAAATATACCCTAAATCTAGCTCCAGTCTTGTTCTAGTCTCCAGCCCAAGCAAATTCTCTCCACTTTCTTTTTCTTTACTCTCCCAACCAACTTGCTGTATCAACTCATTTTTAAGAAATTAAAAAAAATTATCATCTTTATAGGCCTACTCCATCTCTTCATTGCCTCTACCCTTATATATGTTTTTCATCCTTTAAAATTTGGGGGGTAGTTCCTACTAAGAGACCAAAATAGTCCCCAAATTAAGTGAGTGACCTTGTTCTAGTCTCCAGTTAATATATATACATATATTTTCTTTTTTTTATATTTTTACCTTATTTGTTTTCTTTTCTTTACTTCCTTTTTTTATTTTTCTTGTTTATCCCCTTTCTCCCTCCCATGATTTGGAGTCTTTTCTGATTTGGTTAAAGCAAATTTCCCTAGGGTCTTTGCCACCCTTTTAACATTTTATTTGCTCCTTTATATATTCTTATCTGGACAAAATTACAAGGTGGAAAAACTCAACACAAAAAGAAAAAGAGGCAGTACCAAAGGCTAGGGACCTGATCAATATGGGCATTGGTAATATGACAGATATAGAGTTCAAAATGATGATTCTCAAGGTTCTAGCCGGGCTCGAAAAAGGCATGGAAGATATTAGAGAAACCCTCTCTGGAGAGATAAAAGCCCTTTCTCGAGAAATAAAGGAACTAAAATCTAACCAAATTGAAATAAAAAAAGCTATTAATGAGGTGCAATAAAAAATGGAAGCTCTTACTGCTCAGATAAATGAGGCAAAAGAAAGAATTGGTGACATAGAAGACCAAATGACAGAGAATAAAGAAGCTGAGCAAAGGAGAAACAAACAAATACTGGACCATGAGGAGAGAATTTGAGAGATAAGTGACACCATAAGACGAAACAATATTAGAATAATTGGTATTCCAGAAGAAGAAGAAAGAGAGAGGGGAAGAGAAGGTATATTGGAGAGAATTATTGTAGAGAATTTCCCTAATATGGCAAAGGGAACAAGCATCAAAATCCAGGAGGTGCAGAGAATCCCCCTCAAAATAAAAAAGAATAGGTCCACACCCCGTCACCTGATAGTAGAATTTACAAGTCTTAGCGACAAAGAGAAAATCCTGAAAGCAGCCCAGGAAAAGAAGTCTGTAACATACAAGGACAAAAACATTAGATGGGCAGCAGACTTATCCACAGAGACCTGGCAGGCCAGAAAGAACTGGCATGATATATTCAGAGAACTGAACGAGAAAAACATGCAGCCAAGAATACTATATCCAACTAGGCTATCATTGAAAATAGAAGGAGAGATCAAAAGCTTCCAGGACAAACAAAAACTGAAAGAATTTGCAAACACCAAACCAGCTCTACAGGAAATATTGAAAGGGGTCCTCTAAGCAAAGAGAGAGCCTAAAAGTAGTAGATCAGAAATGAACAGAGACAATATACAGTAACAGTCACGTTACAGGCAATACAATGGCACTAAATTCATATCTCTCAATAGTTACCATGAATGTTAATGGGCTAAATGCCCCTATCAAAAGACACAGGGTATCATATTGGATAAAAAAAAAACAAAACCCATCAATATGCTGCCTACAAGAAACTCATTTTAGACCTGAAGACACACCCAGATTTAAAGTGAGGAGGTGGAAAACAATTTACCATGCTAATGGACATCAGAAGAAAGCTGGAGTGGCAATCCTTATATCAGATCAATTAGATTTTAAGCCAAAGACTATAATAAGAGATGAGGAAGGACACTATATCATACTCAAAGGGTCTGTTCAACAAGAAGATCTAACAATTTTATGTATCTATGCCCCTAACATGGGAGCAGCCAACTACATAAACCAATTAATAACAAAATCAAAGAAACACATTGACAATAATACAATAATAGTAGGGGACTTTAACACTCCCCTCACTGAAGTGGACAGATCATCCAAGCAAAAGAGCAACAAGGAAATAAAGGCCTTAAATGACACACTGGACCAGATGGACATCACAGATATATTCAGAACATTACATCCCAAGGCAACAGAATACACATTCTTCTCTAGTGCACATGGAACATACTCCAGAATAGACCACATCCTGGGTCACAAATCAGGTCTCAACCGGTATCAAAAGATTGGGATCATTCCCTGCATATTTTCAGACCACAATGCTCTGAAGCTAGAACTCAATTACAAGAGGAAAGTTGAAAAGAACCCAAATACATGGAGACTAAACAGCATCCTTCTAAAAAATGAATGGGTCAACCAGGAAATTAAAGAAGAATTGAAAGAATTCATGGAAACGAATGATAATGAAAACACAATGGTTCAAAATCTGTGGGACACAACAAAGGCAGTCCTGAGAGGAAAATATATAGCAGTACAAGCCTTTCTCAAGAAACAAGAAAGGTCTCAAATACACAACCTAACCCTACACCTAAAGGAGCTGGAGAAAGAACAACAAAGAAGGCCTAAACCCAGCAGGAGAAGAGAAATCATAAAGATCAGAGCAGAAATCAATGAAATACAAACTAAAAAAACCAATAGAACAAATCAATGAAACTAGGAGCTTGTTCTTTGAAAGAACTAATAAGATTGATAGACCCCTGGCCAGACTTATCAAAAAGAAAAGAGAAAGGACCCAAATAAATAAAATCATGAAAGAAAGAGGAGAGATAACAACCAGCACCAAAGAAATACAAACAATTATAAGAATATACTATGAGCAACTCTATGCCAACAAATTCGATGATCTGGAAGAAATGGATACATTTCTAGAAACATAGAAACTACCACAACTGAACCAGAAAGAAATAGAAAACCTGAACAGACCCATAACCAGTAAGGAGATTGAAGCAGTCATCAAAAATCTCCAAACAAACAAAAGCCCAGGGCCAGACGGCTTCCCAGGGGAATTCTACCAAACATTTAAAGAAGAATTAATTCCTATTCTCCTGAAACTGTTTCAAAAAATAGAAATGGAAGGAAAACTGCCAAACTCATTTTATGAGGCCAGCATCACCTTGATCCCAAAACCAGACAAGGATCCCAGCAAAAAAGAGAATTACAGACCAATATCCTTGATGAACACAGATGCGAAAATTCTCACCAAAATACTACCCAATAGGATCCAACAGTACATTAAAAGGATTATTCACCACGACCAAGTGGGATTTATTCCAGGGTTGCAAGACTGGTTCAACATCCTCAAATCAATCAACGTGATACAATACATTAATAAAAGAAAGAACAAGAACCATATGATACTCTCAATAGATGCTGAAAAAGCATTTGACAAAGTGCAGCATACCTTCCTGATTAAAACTCTTCCAAGTGTAGTGATAGAGGGCACATACCTCAATATTATCAAAGCCATCTATGAAAAACCCACTGCAAATATCATCCTCAATGGAGAAAAACTGAGAGCTTTTCTGCTAAGGTCAGGAACACGGCAGGGATGTCCGTTATCACCACTGCTATTCAACATAGTAGTAGAAGTCCTAGCCTCAGCAATCAGACAACAAAAAGAAATTAAAGGCATCCAAATCGGCAAAGAAGAAGTCAAACTATCACTCTTCGCAGATGATATGATACTATATGTGGAAAACCCAAAAGCATCCACTCCAAAACTTCTAGAATTTGTACAGGAATTCAGTAAAGTGTCAGGATATAAAGTCAATGCACAGAAATCAGTTGCATTTCTTTACACCAACAACAATACAGAAGAAAGAGAAATTAAGGAGTCAATCCCATTTACAATTGCACCCAAAACCAAAGGAGCACATGCACCTGAATGTTTATAGCAGCAATGTCTACAACAGCCAAACTATGGAAAGAACCTAGATGTCCATCAACAGATGAATGGATAAAAAAGATGTGGTATATATATATACAATGGAATACTATGTAGCCATCAAAAGAAATGAAATCTTGCCATTTGCAATGACATGGATGGAACTAGAGGGTATTATGCTTAGCGAAATAAGTCAATCAGAGAAAGACAACTATCATATGATCTCCCTGATACGAGGAAGTGGAAATGCAACATGGGGGGTTTGGGGGGTAGGAAAAGAAAAAATGAAAGAAGATGGGATCAGGAGGGAGACAAAACCATAAAAGACTCGATCTCAAAAAACAGACTGAGGGTTGCTGGGGGGAGTGGGGACGGGAGAGGGTTGTGGGGATATGGACATTGGGGAGGGTATGTGCTATGATGAGTGCTGTGAAATGTGTAAACCTGGCAAGTCACAGACCTGTACCCCTGGGGATAAAAATACATTAAATGTTTATTAAAAAAATTTAATAAATAAATAAATAAATAAATAAATAAAATCTCTCATTTAAAAAAAAAAAAACAACTTGGCCACTACTGCCTGTGGGCATAGCTGTGGTCCTCCTCTCTCCAAATCTGAGTGTCCATCTCTAACAGGAAACAGGCACCATTGGCCTAGGCAAGAGCCAAGTCCTCTTACCCCACTGTGGCCCTAATAATGTTCAATGTGCATTACAACAAAAATAAGGTCAATGCAAGGCAATACACAGGCTCATTTCCATAGTCCCAGTATCTCACTCCTTGTTGGGTTAGTCCAGTGCTGCTAGGGTTTGTGGGGCCAGCCTAGAATGAGTATGTTCTTGACTTCTAAAGAGTATGGGGAGGGGTGTGGGACTGTGGAAGAGAGAGACTCTTTCCATTCTTCAGCTCTGCTAGCATGGGACCACCAGGCTTTGGGGGACTTTTGGTTGTTGCTGAGAACAACTAGTTCAGTACCCCAGAAGAATCGTGACTACCTTTACCTGCTCACTCCTGTTGGTTGGCCAGTTATTTATGGGGCAACTTCCATGAGGATAAACATGTTCTTGGTGCTCTACGCTTTCAGCATACAACGTGTGTCCCAAAGGAACTTGAACTCTAGCTTATCAGTGTTAGGTCTGTAATCAAAGGAACGAGACTGATACAAAGCGAAGGTCAAGCAAAGCTTTATTTCGCGCCAAGCATTGAGAATCAAACCTACCAGTCGGGGCTGTCTCTTACAAAGTGGCGACCACTCCCAGCCTCACAGATTAACTTTTATAGAGCAAAGGCCATGTGGTTGAGCCTGGCCACACACAGGTGGCCAATGAGATTGCAACACACAGAGAAAACTGCACAGTCATGCTAGGTCACACACGGGTGGCCAATTGAATTTCAATTTACCCTAGTAGATATTTGAACTAGCCTATCACCTTGGTCAGAATTGGTGCCCAAAAGGTGGAGCCCACTCTCCTTGGTAGCTAGGGAGACAGTAGGCACTCCCCACTGATTGGATGTCTCCACCTGTCCTGACCTGCCCTTGTATCTGGGCTTTTTACCTGGGACTGGTTTCCTGGACTTGCTTTTAAGTACCTCTGGGAGGGGCAGGGTCAATCTAAGTTTACTGCATAAACAACAAAATGGCTCCCTCTGGCTAAGTAGGCTCTTACAATCAGAGAAACCACCTGTGGCTATCTTACAACATCACTGAAGCCAAGGAGAGACTGAGGAACTGTTCCAGATTGAAGGGGATCAGAGAAACATGAGAACTAAATACAAAGTGTGAATCAGAAGTGAATTTATTTCTTAGAAAGGACATTGTTGGGATAGTTGCTACACATGAATGGGGTCTGGGAATAAGAGAGTCATAAGGTGTCAATGTTACTTTCCTGCTTTTGATGGTTGTAAATTAAGAAGGAAAATGTTCTTGTAGAAAATCTACACTAAAGTATTCAAAGGTGGTGGAGTACCAGGTGGGCAACTTATAGGGGGTGGGGAGGTGTCTTTGAACCTGGAGTAACAACCACCCTGGTGTGCTTGGGACAGTCCCAGTTTTGGATTGGCAGTCCTGTGTTTGGGAAACCTCTCTGTCCTAGGAAAATAGGGATGATTGGTCACCCTATTTTTACTGTGCCAGCAGCTGTTCTGGAAATTTCAGTTGTTTCAAAATAAATGTTTTGGTAAAAAGTAAAATAATTCGAGTAATAATAATTCAAGTGACGCCTGCAAGCATGGTTAATGAAGCAGTACGTGATTTGTTTCCAAGCAATAGGACAGATAGGAAGTGGTGTAGTGGGCAGAAGTGATCACAGTTGGCAGGACCCACAAGGGGCAGGTGAGGGCCTGTGTGCGGTCTGCGAGCTCCTCATGGTGCCCTCCCCCATGCGCCATTGTGTGCGGTGGATCCTGCACCCCGTGGTTGAATCCAGCTGACCTTGACCTTGTTGCTTAGTTATTCCATTCTTCAGTCTCCTCGTCTGTAAAATAAGAATGCTGTAGAATGTGGGTTTCCAACATTCTGAGTGGCAGAACCCTTCCCACAAAGGCAGTCTTACTAAAGTCAGAGGCAATGGAACTGCTCTAGTTGAAGTGTATGAAGTGTGTGCCATCCTGCCAAACCACTGGCCTCACCCAAGCCTGCTACCTTGTACTCTTATCTTCCCTGAAACCCTAGGGCTGGAGGAAATGTAACAGAAGGCACTGGGTGGGAAAACATTTCTTTGTTATTTATGATCACCTTTTTTTCTCTTCACATAGTTACTATTTTGTATGAATGTGTGTTTGTGTGTGTGCTAAGAATACTTAAGATCTACATTCTTAGCAAGTTGCAAGTATACAATTCAGTATTATTAATTATAGTCACTGTACTATAAATTAGATCTCTGGAATTTATTAATCTTATAACTGGAAGTTTCTACCCCTTGACCAATACCTCTCCATTTTCCTACCTCCCAGCCCTTGGCAACCACAGCTCCTCTCTTTTTCTGTGAATTTGACTTTTTTGGATCCCATGCCTAAGTGATTTCATTTGGTGTCTGTCTTTCTGTGTCTGTCTTATTTCACTCAACATCATGTCCTCTAGGTTCATCCATGTTGCAAATGGCAGGATCACCTTCTTTTTATGGCTGAATTTGTGTGTGTGTGTGTGTGTGTGTGTGTGTGTGTGTGTGTATGAATATATGAATATATATATGAATTATATATATTTAAAAAATTTTTTTTCTTATCCATTTATCCATCAACACCTAGGCTGTTTCCATATCCTGGCTATTGTGAATAATACTGCAATGAACATGAGAGCACAGATATTTTTTTCAAGATACTGATTTCATTTCCTTTGGATTTAGGCCCAGAAGTGGGATTACTGGAACCCACAGCTACAGCACTTCTACTTTTATTTTTTTGAGAGGAAACAAACAAACAAACAAAAAATGAAAAGGGAACCTATGGAGTGGGAGAAAATATTTGAAGACCATGTATCTGATTGAAGTTAATATCCAAAATATGTAAGGAACTTGTATAAGTCAATAACAAAAAATAAAATAAAAATAACCTGCTTGAAAATGTACAGAAGGGGCACCTGGGTGGCTCAGTGGGTTAAAGCCTCTGCCTTCGGCTCAGGTCACCATCCCAGAGTCCTGGGATCAAGCCCCGCATTGGGCTCTCTGCTTGGCAGGGAGCCTGCTTCCCTTCCTCTATCTCTGCCTACTTGTGATCTCTGTCAAATAAATAAATAAATAAATAAATAAATAAATAAATAAATAAATAAATTCTTTAAAAAAATGGACAGAGGATCTGAATAGACATCTCTTCAAAGAAGACATATGATGGCCAATATATGAAAAGATGCTCAACACCACTTACCATCAGGGAAATGAAAATCAAAACCACAAGACATAACATCTCACAGCTGTTCAGATGGCTGATATTAAAAAACAAAAGACAGAAGGTGTGAAGAAAAAAGAACCTTTGTGACCTGCTGGTGGTAATGTAAATTTGTGCAGCCACTATGGAAAATAGTAGGGAGGTATCCTTGCCTCCTAGGATGGATGGGTCCCTTTTCCTTAGAAAATTCCATGATGCAACTATCTGTTACTTTCAGGACAGACATGGTATCTTCAGGAATCATTTCTCAAAGTGCATACATGCATGTTTAAGAGAAAGTGTCCATTTAATTCTATTTAGTATCAGCATTATTTGTATGACACTATAATTTGTCAGTTAGTAACACCTAGGAATGCATTTATACATGAGATTGATTTTCTATTGGGTGGAGAGTCAGATCAGCCTGCAGACACTTAACGGGGTTGGAGAAGGGGGGGTTAGAGGTGAAATCTAGGTCAATGGAACATGACTATTTGAATATTTGTCCTGGTCCCAATCTGAAATTTTTTACTCCAAAAACAACCTGACAGTCATTATACTTTTAGGACAATGATTAAGAAAATTCACAATGTCAAAATACTTCTCTGGGCTCAGAAGTTGTTTTAATGTGAACCTGAATTCCAGGGTCATTTGTTTATTACCCAGGCCATTGTCATATAAGCTCACATAAAGATTCTTCAACTACTTGTAGTAACTGATTCACCCCACTTCTGGGATTCTGTAGCCTTCTGCTTGGGCCAAGAGTCTTCTGGATAAATTTTCTCTTATCTAGAAGCCTCCCCACCTGCTGTTTTGTCTGCTTAGAACATTCTTCCCTCTGTTCTCTTGGCTGGGCTAACTTGGTAAGAACTTCAGCTGAGATTTTATCTCTCCAGAAGTCTGTTGATATGCCTCTCCAATGACACCCCAGCATCTTGAGCTCCTATGGTTAGCTGGGATGATGTTCTGCATGGGGACAGATGGAGAGGTAACCCCTATTGATTGGGAAGTAGTCATATTCAGACACCAGTGAGGATGAGACATTTCCTGAGAGGCCACAACTCAGCCACACTTCTGAAGAAAGTAAGGTTTTAGAGGAAACCAGACAGAGCTCACCCAGAGTTACTTCTGGACTCCACTGACTGGTAGCTCAGAGGAAGAATGTTTGGATGAACCTGGAGAAAGTAAAGGGACACCTAGAAGGTATGTTCTAGGCAGGAAGTGTAGAGGGTTCTCAGAAATTGCCTTGTCTCCCATAAGTGACTGCATACTAGTGTCAAGAACCATAGGGCTAAGTGGTTCCCCTGCCCCTGGGGGTGCATCCTGGAGGCTAAAGTCAGGAAGGAGTGCAGAGGACAAGAAGAATCCCTTCGGAGGACCACCAAGAGTGTCACAGTGCAAGTCAAGGCTGACAGTTCCAGAGGTGAAGAGGCCATCCAGGAACTTCCTAGGGGTCCCAGTATAACCCCAGTCACAGCTCCAGTGGAAAGAGGAAGGAATCAGATAATGTGGGGTTCACTTTAGGGTCCCCCAAACTGATATTAACCACAAAAATGAATGGAAACATGCCATCACAGAGGGAGTAGAAGGGACTATTATGGGGAGCATGCCAAGAGATGGTCAGAACAGAGGCATGAAGAGTTCTACTAAAAACTTTGATCTTTGATAACTCAGAACCAATTTGATCTAACACATCCTGAAAGTTATTTGGACGCTGAAGTTGCCTGCCTTCCAATGAATGTGGCATAGGGCTCCTTGGAGAATGCTGCTTTTCATTGATGTTCAGGTGTCAATGTCTTCCGTGGGCCCACCACAGATGCACATGGTGCCCATGGCAGCACTTGGTTTGACCAACTACCACCTCCTAAGACAGAGGGCAGATCAGTAAGGTGCCCTGAGTGGTCACCAGACAAGGAACTCATGAACAAATGGAAAAGATACTGCCTTCAACCTTACCCTATTTCCAGAGGTATTTCTTTAACTGGTTTGAAAGGATCCTTTCCATTCTAAGATGATGGTGATGAGCAACTGTGTACACCATACCTAGAGGCCAATGTGCTGGAGACATATTTCTATTCCTTACGCATGTTGAACAAGATCAGGAATGTCTCTTCAGGAAAGAGGAACTCCTCTTTGTCTTTCCAGAGCCCTAGAATATATGAATCAGAGTCAGTAATCACACCTTCAGAAGGGAAGGGCAGGTCCAGAAGGGCCAGCCTGGAAAGAAAGACGAAGGGATGGAGAGATGGGGGTGATAGCATGCAGCTGTGGAAGGTGAGGAGGGCCCCCATCCCCAAGGACAGGCTGTGCCAAACAGGCAGCTCTGGAGGAGATCTAGAAGAGAGAACCTCAAGGCATCTATGGTATGAAATCAAATCTGGGGAAAGGGTTTCATGAGCATCACATTTATTGACACTTGTGTCACCTATCATGTGGCCGCTGGAGATAAGCTGCAAGCTTCTGGCTTCATCATGTGCTTGATGTATTAATGTATTAATTCTTCGCTTCATTTTCCATAGATATAAAATGGAGATTGTCTTGGTCCTTCTGGGCTGCTGTAACAAAAATTCCATCGACTGTGGGGTTTAAACAACAAACATTTATCTCTCACAGTCCTGGAGGCTGGGAAGTCCAAGACCAAGGTTTCAGCAAGTGTCCAGTGAGGGCCTGTTCCTATATCTGTGCTATGTCCTCAATGTTGCAGAAGCAGAAAGGGGAAGCAAGCTCTCTCATGACTCCTCTAAGGGCACGAATCCCATCATGAACCCCCCATGACCTCATGTAACCCTAATGACCTCCCAAAGGCCCACTTACTGATACCATCACAGTCCATATTCAAAGTATAAACTGTTGAGATATTATGCAAATATTAGCTTTATTTTGGCAGACCAAAACCATTATCTAATTAAAAAATAATCTCAGAAAATAGTTGTTTGAAAAGAGCAAAGCGACAGCATTCTTTTTGGATGAAGAGCTCTCTCTCTCAGGTGCCTGCATTTTTTATGAGCAGGATGATTCTCTTCATTCTGCTGTCAAGTAATTTTTGTGGAAATAAACATTTTATGCCTTTGATGTAAAATACATTTTAATAACGGAGCATTAGAAAATAGAATTTGCCTTTCCAATTTGAGGGCTGTGTAGACAGAAAATGATTAATGCATTTTCATTTCATAGAATAAGCTCAGATTAGGAATTCACAATTTGCTAGATCTTTATGCAAAAAAATTCTTATTCAAATTCATTCTTTTTTGTTTTGGGGGACTTTTCTTGGAACAAGGTTACATGATTGGTTATAAACAGCAATAAAATAGAGCACTCAAAAGCTATTTTGAGATACAGCCAAAATGGGAGAGGATACATATTAAAGTAGGCTTACAATATTCTTATAAGATCTGGGAAGCTGACTGGCATGACTTCCAGTGCTGCAGATTCTAGAGGACACCTGTAAAATCCAATTTATGTGCTTAATATGAAACGTGATGGATTTGTAACTTTTTATTTTATACTTTTAGGGAGGTTATGTTCTAATTCCCTCAAAATGACATACAGAATGGTCAGCTATGGGAGAGATTAGGAAATGGTCCAATATTACATGTTCAGCTCATAAATGTGGAGATGTAAAGCCAAGGTTTCATTCCCTTTTCTCACATAATATTAACATTTTAAATAGCTAAGTATCAATACGGGCAATATTCTGAGAAATTAGTTCATACTCTAGCTTATACAATGTGGTAAAATCAATTATGTATTGGCTGTCTACCATGGCAAGATACAGGGTGTTATAATGGACACAGAAGGGAAGAGGAGATAGTTACTCTAGAATATGAGGTTCTCTAAGAGAAGTGCAAATAAAATGCTTGGAGAGCAAAAGGAGAAGTTGTTCTGCTGGTGGAATCAGAAAAGGCTTCCTTTAGTTGATGGTAAGTGAGGTTTTGAAGGGTGGGTAGGAGTTTAACAGGTAAGAAAAGGAATCCAGGGGTGCCTGGGTGGCTCAGTCAGTTAAGTGTCTGACTCTTGATTTTGGTTCAGGTCATGATCTCAGAGTTGTGAGATCAAAACCTGCATCCCCAGTGCAGAGTCTGCTTGAGATGTTCTCTCCCTCTCACCCCTGCCCCCCTTTTCTCTCTCCCTCTAAAAAGGAAAAAAAAAGAAGGAAAGAAAGGAATATCATTTGGTGTAAATACCATGACTGTAGTCAAAGATGTAAGATACTTGGATTTATTTTGAAGGAGCAGTGAATTTTCTAATGCACTGGCTATATTTGGATTATTTCATTTGCAAATGATAGAGACACTGCTCAGACTACTGAGGTAACAAAAAATGTATTGGTTTGCTTATTTGAAGATTTGTTATGGTTTCATCTAACAATTCAACACAATGACATCAGCATTCAGCTTCTTTCCATTTCTTGGCTTTGCTTCCAAGATGGCAAGAGCCTTCATCCACCTTTCCTATTACATTTGGCCATGGGGCAAAACTTCTCCAAAGAGTTCCTCACTTGTTTTGTGACCTTTAATCAGTACTGGAATACAGAAGCTGAAGTCAAAGACTTGAGTAGGAAGTATGGCCCTGCCACTTCTTGACTGAGTGGCTCTGGTTGAGTTACTAAAACTCTCTGAGTGTCAGTCTCATCACTTGTAAAATGGATATGATATTTATCATGTCTATTTAAAGGGTTATTGTAAAAGTTAATTGAATAAAGTATATGGAAGTACTTTGAACATTACCAAGTGCTGTGTACATGTAAGATAGGATTAGTAAAAGTAATATTTATAGTGTGTGTATTTGACAAATCCGAACTTCTAGAACTGTCTTATCTTTTTAGTATATGTTTATACTCCATTTATAAAATAGCCCCATGACTATCTTAATAGTCCTCCTCCTCAAAACAGTGAATGTTTACAAAGTACTTACTTTGTATGTGTTAAGCATGTTTCATGCAGTGTTTCATTTATTCCTTCCAGCAGTCCATTTTACAGAAGAGGTCACTGAGATTAGGGAGGTGAGGATCTCGTCCAGGTTCCCCTGGTTAATACATGGCAGAGCCAGTGTCCAACCCCATCTGAGAACTCTTGCTTTGAATCTCTCCAGTCTACTTTCTCTGTAGACTGGTTTTCTATAGTCCTGTAGGTCATTAACACCACATTTCTTAACTGGTTCCTGTGTACGCCCATGCCACCACAACTTTAAACTTCTGTGTGGAGGAGCCTGCAGTAATCTCTTCTGGTTTCCAGTTATCCTGAATGCCACCCCTAGAATGTGACTGTGAACTTTTGGTTGAATATAATTTTATATGAAATCAGCTGTATGTTGTGCCATGTTGATGTATCCTTATGTTAAATTGCAGCCACTGTTCTCCATTAGATTATATGTTCCCATGGTTTGCTTGAGCTTACTGACATGGAATCCATTTTTGTTGCTTCATCCAATGTCTTTGGAAGGTGTCAGTGATTTAATTCCTGAAATCAAATGTATCAAAAGCACCCAAAAGTTTTCCCTTGGGAAGTTTTGGTTCTTGCCAATAAAATCTGTTGTCTCCCTCAGCTCTTATGTTCCATAACCAGTGGGAGCACAGGGCTTGAACATTGTATCTTACCCTCAGACCTGGTCTCTGGACTCCAGACACAGGCCTACATCCTCCTGACTGACACAGCCACCCGAATGTTTCACTGGAGCTCCCATATTAGACAAGTCTAAAACTACATCCATGGGTCCCTGTTCCCCATCCCATAATAGCCCTGCCCCTCTGTAGTGTCTTTCATTAGTGCCTGGTACCCCTGCACACCCAGCTGTCCACCTCAGAACCCTGACAGCCGTCCTGACTCCGCCCCCTTCTTTATCTTCCATTGCGGTGCCTTCCAAATCCCATGAGTCTTTGCCTCCTGAATATTGTTGATTCTGGCTATTGTTCTTCTGCTCATACTTTTACCTTCTGCTCTCCCTGGAGGACTATAGTAACCTCCTACCTTGTTCCCCATAAATACTCTGACTCTCAGTCTGATCTGTTCCTCCTACTGCCATCAGAGTGATTTTTTTTTTCAAACATCTTAAAAGGTCACTCTGCGGTGGACTGCCATTGTCCTTAGAGTGAAGGTGACCTTCACTAACACATCCTCTGGGCTCAGCATGGCCCCACCCCTACCTCTTGCCCTCTTCACTGCAGCCACAGTGCATGCTCAGTGCATTGGCCACAGTGCTCTTCCACCCCCACGCCTTTCCACTTCCCTCAGCACCACGAGCAACTCACCTACTTATGTGATGACCACTCCAGAGCTGAGCTTAAGGCCCCAGGGCCACTCCCCACCCCACCACCCTCAGACTAGATCAGGTCTATTAGTCTCTTTGCTCTCAAGGCACCCTGTTTTCTTCTTTTTAGGAACGTATCTAAAATAGAATGAAATAGAATGTAAGGAGAATCTACAAGGGCAAGGGCAAGTCTGTCCAGCTCACTTGGAACTAGCACTGTGCTTAGCACTTCATAAGAGCTCAAGTAGCACCTGGGTGGCTTAGTCAGTCAAGCATCTGACTCTTGATCTGGGCTCAGGTCTTGAACTCAGGGTTGTGAGTGCAAGCTGGGTGTTGGGCTCCGTGTTGGGCTCCATGTGGAGCTTACTTAAATAGTAGTTGGGCGCCTGGGTGGCTCAGTGGGTTAAAGCCTTCAGCTCAGGTCATGATCCCAGGGTCCTGGGATCCAGCCCCGCATCAGGCTCCCTGCTCAGCAGAGAGCCTGCTTCCCCTCTCTCTGCCTGCTTGTGATCTCTGTCTGTCAAATAAATAAACAAAGTCTTTGGAAAAAAAATTTTAAAAGAGCCCAATATTTATTTATTGAATAAATGAGTAAGCAAATGTAAAGTTTGTGGAAAGCTGACCTTATTTTTAGTGGATTGCTGTGATCTATCATCTTTAATATATCTATATATTATATGTGTAATATATACACGTGACTATTATATGGTCTCTATATACATTTCCATTTTGCTAGCTTAAAGAATTAAAAGTTGGGTCCTTTGAAGAAATAATCCAGACAACAATATCCTCCTCTTTTAAACACTTCTTCTTTTTAAAGCAATTTCTGTTTAAAATTTTTCTAAAATACATTTAAAAAGCTCTCTGTCATTTCAACGTATGCTGGTCATAGTTAAATACTGTCTTGGCAATTAATCTTTTACCTATCTATTTCCTATGGTTCTGTTACTATTTACCTATGGTTCTGTTTGCCCTTTTATTATTATCATCTTTCTCTCCCCTGAATCATTTGAACAATCTTACTATTATGTCTTTTTCCTAGTCTTATTTTCCTTCCAATCTGCTTTAGATCTAGAAATTAATTAAATATACTTGTTAAGCTTGTGCATTAAATAAGAGTTAATAAGGCTTTGAATGAAAGCCTAAGGAGCAAAGTGTATGGTTCTATGCAGCAGAGTGATTTTAGCTTCCTTCGTGTATGTCCTGGGCTGGCTTTTGGATGCCCAGAATAGTCTGAGGTCTGATAATCTGGGAAGAGAGATATTACCATATTTAGTCATGCATTTAGGAGCTAGAGTATTTAAAATAGAATGCAAATCACTTGATAAATAGAATTGAAGAGAACACAAACCAAGCATGAAATTGCACCAAGTAATTTTCCCTATCTACATACTAAGTAGAGCTAGATCTTCAGGAGGTAACTAATTTGTAGTTAGGAATTGAGTTAGGAATGAGGAAGTAGAAAAAACATCCCATTAATATCTACAGTTAGCCCAATTGTTATATGTAGGCCCACATGACAACTCATGTTTTATTCCAAAAACATTTTTCAGATTCTATTTTTTAAAAATTATGAAATGGAGCTAGATTGCTTAAGGAGTTGCCCCCCCCCACCCCGTCGCCCCGGAATCTGATTAGTATTTGGAGGTGTCTCCCTTAGCAAGACCTCTGAAAAGAGAATACCCAAGCTATGATGATTTACAATTATTTCAGCAAGATATGATGCTAGGAAGATACATTCTTCCCTGCTGTGAACCTTGAATGGGCCATTTCTTAGCATTCTGCTGCATCTTTTTGGTGCAATTTGAGGCTGAAGGAAGTACGCTATGTGGAGAAGAACCTCATTCCAGACAGAGACCTGAGGCCAGTGGCCATCCCATCAAAGTCAGGGTACAGTCAGCTGGCTTGACTTAGCAGGCAGATGTCTTTTTCCCGCAGCTTCTCCAGGATGGTCCCAAACCTGTGCAACTGATGGAAGTCAATGACCTTCTAGGAAAGGGAGGGCCATCCTTTCATCAAAAGTCTATGAGTAGCTGCATTCCCCTGTTAGAACTTGGCCTCAAACATGTTCCAGAGAGTGAAAGCCTTGAAGGACAGCATCCCAGATTCCCTGGACCCACTTCTAGTGTGAAGTCAGCTAGAGATCGTGTCTGAGGCGCCTTCATCTCTGTCTCATTGCCTTGGTAGCCCTTAAGTAACTTCTAGGTCTTCACACTTCAGGGAACATCAATAAGGGGAACATCTCGTCTTAACTAGTTCATGTAACAACCATTGAGTCCTTGTTAGGAGCAGACACTGCCTCAGGCACTGGGGAAACACACACAGCAAAACAGATAAAAACATCCCTCCCCTCATGAAGATGACAATCTAGGGAGTGAGGCAAAAATCACACACACAAAAAGTAAACCATGAAATGTGGCAGCCGACAGTAAGTGTTTGGGAGGAAAATAAAGTAGCAAAGGGGGATAGAGAGTGCTGGAGGGGTTGGGTTTTAAATATGGCGGCCAGGGGTGTCCTACTGAGATGAAGATTGACTGGAGAACTAGAGAGGAGGCTCTGGGGGAGGAGCTGAACAGGGGCAACCACAAGGGCGAAGGCCCTGATCGGGAACCTTCTTTTTGGTTGGGTGTGCGTGAATCTTTTTGGAAGACTTTCCTGCCTCTATATGGGTACGTATGTGTGCGTGTGTGTATCCTTAACACGTGTACACAAATGCCACCATTAAAGAGCATACTGTCTGCTATTTCTTACTTAAGCACATCTTAGAGGTCCTTCCATACCAACAGACAGGTATGGCTCAGTCTTTGGCAGCTCTATCATGTTCCACGTTGTCCGTGTGATATGTGTAGTTAATCAGTTCCCCAAGAATGTACTAGGCTGGGGCTGGTTCCCAGCCCATCTCCAGGTCTGAAAACTAGAGAGGCATTTTCCCTGCCCATTTCTTTGTTCTTTTCTGTCACCCCTACTGGCCACGTGGTGTATCTTGGCATCTCTCTTGCCAGCTCTGGGGTCCTACCTGCTCTCATCCTTCCTTCTGACCTTCGGTTCAGGAAAGACCAGTCCTTCATCCTGCTACCTTCTGAGTCCTTCATACTGTGTCAGCTTTTGCTGACAGGTGTTGTCCTGTCAGTGTCCCCTTTGCTCTCTGATTTAGACGTGGAAGGAAACTCTTTGTAAGAGGATTCTGAAATGCCTTGTGCCGACCTGTCACCCACGGCTGTGGGTGTCACTCTCTGATGTCTTGGGCTTCATTTCTCCCTGAGTCTGTGCTCACCCGGGATCTCAGTGGGGCCTCAGCATCACTGAACACGACAGTCTCATTCTGACCTCTAGTGGATGACGCTGTTTCAACACGCAGGCTGCCCATGCTGGGGAGCGATTTCCTGCTAGACAGGCGGCCTCAGTGAGTAGCTGCGTGCATGCTTGCCTTTGCTGAAAGTGCATAACTCTCCCTCTCTCTTTTTTAAAGATTTTATTTATTTACTTACTTACTTACTTATTTTTGGGGGGAGGGAGGCACAAGAAGGGGGAGCAGCAGAGGGAAAGGGAGAAGCTGGCTCTCCTCTGAGCAAGATCTCGATGCAGGACTCAATCCCAGGACCCTGGGATCATGACCTGAGCCAAAGGCAGACACTCAACTGACTGAGCCACTCAGGTGCCCCAGCGCAGAACTCTCTAGAGCAGATCTCTAACAGGAAAATAAAACTGACTTTGCCCTAATATGTTTTCAGAGGTCAAGTGCTATTTTGTTTTGGGTTTTGTTTTTGCTTTGCTTTGTTAAGTCCATCCAGGTGCCTCCAAAATGTATGGGGTGGGGGTTGGGGGATGATAACTTCCCAGCCCCCAACTTGCAAAAGTGTAACCTGGTTTGTTTCCTGACCTAAAATCCTGCCAAACTCTGGAAGAGGGTTGGATCTTTTTTCTCTTCCAAAGGTCTGGGAAATAGTTGGGGAGTCAGCAAGCAGAGTAATTTGAGATGAAAGCATCTCAGGTCTCAGACCAGGTGTTTTACGTTTGTAGCTTTTGGATGAGTTCTTTGTGTGCTGACCCCTTTGTGTGGCAATCCTCTTTGCTTCTTTCATTGTCTAAATACTTTAGGTGTTTGTTTATTCCATGGCAAAGTGTTTGCTTTCTGTTTATCCCCTTCCTCTGCCTATCTGTAGGTTTTTAAATTGTAGGGGAATAGAGATACTCCTTCTGCCTTTTCTCATCCTTTGGGCTTTGCTTTCTCCATCCCTGCCTACAGAGGAGGCCACAGCGCCCCCAAACACATGTAACTACAGTGAGCTCAGGGAGGGGCACGCTGAGGGGGACATGGCTTTAGCTCCCAGACCTGGCGAGCAGGTTTACTCTGCCTGAGACATTGGACTGAGGCAAGTGGTAGGAGCTGGACAGAACCTGAGGTCCACTAATTGGCCTCCTGACCTCTGTGTGTGTCACATTAACTGGTCCAGTGGGCTAATGAAATAGGGCCACTGTCTGGGGTCTGCCAGCGGGGCACCTGGCATGCGGGTCCTCCCCTATAAAAATGTGCAGGGTGGGGTGCCTGGGTGGCTCAGTGGGTTAAGCCTCTGCCTTCAGCTCAGGTCATGATCTCGGGGTCCTAGGATGGAGCCCTGCATTGGGCGTTCTGCTCAGCAAGAAGCCTGCTTCCACCTCTCTCTCTCTCTGCCTGCCTCTCTGCCTACCTGTGATCTCTCTCTGTGTTAAATAAATAAATAAAATCTTTAAAAAAAATGTGCACTGTGTGGAAAGTTAAAACCTTCCAAATTTGCATAAGGAAAGAGCTTTCCCTATGCATAATAAAAGGGGCAGAAACTGTTGGCATTGCATTTTTTAGACAGTAGAGAGGAAGGGGTGAAGTCCATTGCATTGTCTTTTCCTAAATTGTGTGTTAGGTTGTCTGTTTGCTTTTATTATAAGTGTCATGTACTCATAGATTTCAGGTGGTTCCTTATTTCCAAATTATATGTCTGAGGTATTTAGCAAAGAATATGCTTTCTGGGGAGTCCTGACATTATGTAGGAAAGGAATGATGAACTGTGATCACCTCATTGTAAATAAATAAATAGGCCCAAGAGGTCATTTGTTCCAGGGGTAGCTAAGAGATGAGAGAGAGACTTTTTGAGGTGGGCGTGGGTGCGATGACTTCAAGGAGGTATACACGTGAACTTGCAAACTACAATTCTCTCTCCCACACAAAAACAAAGCAGTGCCCCTATCAACCGGCTGAATTGTTTCCCTGTTCTTTTGTTGCTGAAGATCTCAAAGTATTTCCAGACCCAGCCGGGCTGAAGCAGAGGAGAGACTTTCTACCGGGACCCCTCAGTGCTTATGCTGTTGGTAGATGGCCAAGTAGTGAATATGCCAAATGGTCAAATCTGCCAGATGGGAATAAAGAGAGAAATTGCATGTGCCAGACCCAATTAAAATGGAAAACCTGAGGGTGCTGATAGGCAGGGGTGAAGAAAGGGGAGCTGGGTGCATGACATGCAAACTGTTCGCATGTTAGCATTGTGTTCAGAGAAGCACTCGTTGACTCTGTGCTCTCAAAAATAATTTTCAAAACTTTCCTTCAGAAGTTCCTCATTAGGGAATCACCATTGAGCACCACCAGCATCACTTGGGTACTCTCTGTCGCTTTTCTTCCTCTTGCCACTCGAGGGAACAGAGGACAGTCTCGGCCCAGCTGCTCTGTGTGCCCATCAGAACCTCGGCAAAGACCCATCTCCAGGTTGGTCTTTCTGTGGCTCCCAAGGGCTGCGTTTACGCAGTATCAGGAGATGCTTCGTGAAGAGGTAGAATGACTCTTGTGACCAGGGAGTGCTGGGTCCCAGAGGCCGACTGGGGCCATTTTGCTCAGTTTTCAGTGACAGCCGTCACAGAACAGCAGCTCACCCCTTCCTGTCTGGGGAACGACCTGTTCTTCACTGGAGGAGCAGCTCTTGAGAATTTCCATCATTCCAAGAACTGGTGAAGATTTAATTGATGTAACGGGATTAGATTTCCAGATCTTTGGTTTGCTTTTTGGCCTCTCAGCTATGATAAAGACTGATTAGCACATATCACCACCTCGAGGAAACTCCCACTGGGATGTCAGAGATCCAGGGAGGCAATAATTAACACCGCTTTTCCCCCTTCCCAATTGTGGGAGGACAGGAGTCAGAGAGAGAGAGATGAAAAAAACCATCTTTATTATGCAGTAGCGCAGCTGTGGTTATGGGTACGAGCTGGCCTCAGACTCAAGACGCAGATAGGCTTTAATCCCATATCGCATTTGGGGGGCTTTACAGAAAGGTACAAAATGAGAGGTACAGGAGGTACAGCATCTCAATGTTCTCAAGAGGCTGGCAGCAGGCCAAGGACTGCTTTCTGCCCTGTCTCCCACAGGACTTGCGTAAGGCTGACATGGACGTGAATGGGAGCAGGGCATGCAGGCTCACCTGGACCCACAGAAGCCATATTTTCACTTTCTACGTGTGACTTAGATCATTCTAGCTGTGCAGGCCAAGACTTACAGTCTGATCCAGGTGCAGAGTCACAGGAGTAGGAAAGGAGTTCCCGCTGATCGTAGCTGTTTATAAGGTAGTTCTGAGGGGGGCCGGATCTGTGTGGCACTTTCTGACACTGACATTCATACTTTCTTCACCATTACTAATGGATCATGTCTCTGATTAAACTCCTGATCCTCTCCACCCCAACTGATCCTGCACCTGTCCCCATCTTGGTCAAGTCCAATTCTGCGAGCCAGTGGTGCAGACCAAACACCTGGGAATCCATGGGTCCTTCTCTCTTCCATGTGCGACGCCTTCTGCCACCACCCCGGTCCAAGCCATCATCATCTTTGGCCTCAGTGACTGTGGGAGCCACCCAGCTAGCCTTTCTGCTTTGCCCTTTACCTTCCTATTGCCCAAGACTCCTATCAATAGGCCACTTTAAACTTGACAGAGTGTCCCCTAAGAAAAAAGAGAAAGGAGAGGAACTATTCCTCTGTTCAAAGCCCACTAATGAGCTCCCCCCTCACTCAGAGGGTCGTCCTCTCCTGGACCCCCTTCCCTCCTTGCTGGCTCTCTCTCTAGGTAGCCTGCCTTGTGTGTTTCTAGCACTGCTAGCCCTCTGATCTTTACATATTGGTTCCTGCTTTTGATCCTTATTCCCCTGCAAGTATGTTAGCTCGATGAGGGAAGGAAGTCTGGTTCTTGTGTGCCCGTTTTTTCACTGCTGTATCACCAGTGCCTGGAACAACTTGTATATGAGATAAATACATACTTGTTACCCAAGGAACAAACAAACGCATGAATGACTGATTGACATGATTTAGCAGCATGGCCAGGGTCGGCCTCCTTATCCTCCAACCCTAAGTCAGACCAGCTGTCCCCACCCCACACCCTCCTGAAGGCATCAGGGACTGCTGCCTCTGCTCTTCTGTCAGACATGTTGGAAAGAGAGAGCCCTGATGAGGCTGAGGAAACTTAGTTCCCTCTTTCAAAATCAGCAGATAATTCATTCTGCCTCTGAGTGGTAGAATGAATGGTTCAGGGTGCAGGTGAGCCCATACACCTTGGCTCTTACTCATGTCCAAGGCAGAAAAATTCCTCAAACTGAAGTCCCACCACACGGAAGTGTGAAGTCCCAGACATGGGACAACCATAATTCAGTAAGAAGATGCTGGTGGACCAAGTCCATGCTCCAGAATAAGCCTCCAGGGGAGGCCAGGTCTGTCACAGATAGCTGGAGTGTGATCTCCAAACACCCAACCAATGGGGAACACCAGTGCATGGCTCTTCTTGACACTGTTCTCTGATAAAAGGAAGCCAGTCTCTGTGGAGAGATGACTGTTTGTAGGGCTGGGGCACAGAAGGGAAGGGGGGTCAGGAACATCCTGCAGCACCAGAGGGTAAGGAATTGTTCAAGAAACAAAAGGGTGGACACATTAAAGGAATGCAGGAGCCATCCCACCAGAGCTGACCAAAGCGGGAACAATTTGAGCATGAAAATCAATAACCTAGAGTTAGAACTGAAAGTATAAAATATCCATGAGTCCATGCTGATAGAAATGAATGAATAAATAAATCAGTGGTGGAGAAGAGATTACATCTTCCTTACAGAAGAATTTCAAATAATTTAGGTATTAATACTTTATATAATATGCAGGTGGAGCTTAAGCTCCCCTCCCCCAATTCAAGATTGGGCTATAGTTAGTGACTTCAGAGTATGGAAAGGGGTGGGGGAAGTAATCTTACAGTAGCGGAACTGGCAAGCTCGACCTTGACCAGGTGGTCAAGATCAGCATTATCAGCGATAAGTCATGGTGATAGCTGGTGGTCCACGGTGTTTAAGAAGGGCACTTCACTGGCGTGCCTGGGTGGCTCAGTTGCTTAAGCATCTGACTCTGGATTTCAGCTCAGGCATGATTTCATGAGTCATGAGATCAAGCCCAGAACTAGGCTCCGTGCTTAGCAGGAATCTGCTTGAAGATGCTCTCCCTCTGCCCGTACCCCACCTCAAGTAAATAAATAAATCTTAAAAAAAAAAAAAAGCCCTGCAACTCTATAGTCTTCTTCTCTAAAGGCCAGAAACTCAGGTTAACTGTGAGGAAAATATCAGATAAATGCAAATCAATGAACATTGTACATAATGCTTGACCAGTACTCCTTAAAACTGTCAAGGTCATGAACAAGGGAAGTCTGAGAATCCCTCGATTCTTCGCAGGTGATAGGAGCCTAAGGAGATCTGATGACTGAATGTACTGTGGTGTCTTGGATGGGATCCTGCGACAGAAAAAGGGCCTTAGTGGAGAAACTATTAAACTCAGAATCAAGTATGGAATTTATTTAATAATAATTTGCCATGTTGGTTTCTTACTAGTGACAAATATTCCATGGTAATTAAGACATTAACAGACAAAACAAAGGGGGGATATAGGAACTAGAGAGTTCCTTTTTTTTTTTATTGCCTTTGTGGCTTTTCTGTACATCTAAAACTATTCTAAAAAGTGATGAGGAGTTAGTAAGCACTTCTATCTGCTGCCCACCCAAGCTCATGCAGTCTAGAACCTCGTAGGTTGATCTTCCTTGATGCTTGGAGACGTGACTGAAGTGGCCAATATAAAATGCCTTTGATGTCATCAGGCTTCAGTATAATTGTTTCACCTGTTTATACACATGTGCTCTCCCTTTGACCCCCGGGATGCTCTTCCGCCATCTCGTGCTTAATTTACACTATCTTTATTTTTTATTTTAGACATGTAGGATTCTTCTTGTCTCATTTATCACATGCACTACCATAAAGAAATATCAATTTCAATTTTAATATATAATTCCATATGTATGAGACCAGTTAGGGGGAGGAAATTAGCATTTATTGGATACTTCCGATGTACCAAGCACTGCGTTAGATGTGGTTTCATTCAAGCAAAATAATGCAGGGCATTTGAGTTCTGCCTACCTCAAGAATGGACTTTTCTCTCTAGGGCTCATTGAAATGCTTAGAATTATTGGCATACAAAGTTTGTGCGGAGAAGTCCGTTCATCATAGTGAAGGTGAAAGGAAGACATTCTATAGGGTGAGTGTCCATAGTACTTGAATTTTCTCTGATCTTATATACCTGTAGGTAGTTATACCATAGACAAGGGAATAAAGCCACTCTCCATTCTCTCTCAGCTTATAGCACCAGACTGGGTTTCTGTATTGCCCTCCTGTAGGTCTGGCTGTGGAGTGTGGTCCTGGTTAAGGCATGTGGGGGCTTCCCCCGGGGGGGTGGGAGCCCCATTTGATGGGCACACACACGGGTTTTAGCATTTACTCTTTATCTCACTTTGCAGTGTTGTCCACTACTTCTGCTTGCATTTGGGTCCCAGCAGCAAAGAATCCCACATCTCCTCACAGCAAACACATTCCATATTCTGTACTCTGCACCTCAAAAAGGCCTTGCATAGGGGTGGATGTGTCCATTTAACTGCTGGACATTGTAACCCATCTCTTGCTAGAAACCTGAGCACATTATCCAATGCAGTTTCTTATGGGTTCTCAAAAGTAAAGACATTTACATAAGAAATAGTACTGAGGGATGCCTGGGTGGCTCAGTTGGTTAAGCATCTTCCTTTGACTCAGGTCATGATCCCAAGTCCTGGGATCAAGCCCCACATCGGGCTCCAGCCCCACATCGGACTTCTTGCTCAGTGGGGAGCCTGCTTCTCCCTCTGCCTCTTCCCCTTCTCATGTTCTCTCTCTCTAACAAATAAATAAAATCTTAAAAAAAAAAGAAATAGGAATGAAACAGCTTGTATTTTGGCATGATGTCACTACTTACTCTTTCTCGGTGATAAAACTGTACTCTTCATTGCTTCCGTTAACCTGGAACAACCGGCTTTACTTGCTCTGGATGTAGTCAGCTGTGTTTACCACTGTTGTCCTTATCTAACCCAGCCTCTTTTATTTTATTTTATTATTTATTTATTTTAAGTAGGCTCCATGCCCAGCATGGAGCCCAGTGCAGGACTTGAACTCAGGACCCCAGGATCAAGACCTGAGCTAAGATGAAGAGTCAGACACTCAACCAACTGGGCCACCCAGCTGCCCCCTAACACATTCCTCTTTGAATCCCTTTTCGTTTTGGAATAATTTTATATTTCCAGAAAAGTTGCAAAGTAGACTTCTCATATACCGTTCATCCAACTTTCCCTAATGTTACCATCTCTGGATAATGTTTCCATCCCTGTCATTGCCAAAGAAAACATTTTTCTTGGATAGGAGTGAGGGGGGTGGGAAGAGGTGGATGAAGGTTTGATACTTTGAAGTCAGTAGTTCACCAAAGTGGAAGAATGATCAAGCTTAGGTCTTCTCAGTATTGTGGGCTTCCAAGTGGAAGCTCCAATGGATAGTGTGTAAGGGTCTGAAGCCCTCACTGCCACGGGGTTCTTTTCCATAGATTCCAAGTGTTAAAAAAAATGATGGCGGGGGGCACCTGGGTGACTCAGTGGGTTAAGCCTCTGCCTTCGGCTCAGGTCGTGATCCCAGGGTCCTGGGATCGAGGCCTGCCTCGGGCTCTCTGCTCAGTGGGGAGCCCGCTTCCTCCTTTCTTTCTGCCTGCCTTTCTGCTGCCTACTTGTGATTTCTCTCTGTCAAATAAATAAATAAAAATCTTAAAAAAAATTTTTTTAAATGATGGCTGAAAATTGTTCAGATGAAATGAGTGAATCCAACCTATGACTGTGCTGCTTTCCTCACCTTATAGTCTTTTAGTCTTGGCCTGTCAAGAAGTAATAAAGGGGAAGCTGTGACATGAAAGAGGCTGTTTCTGCAGGGGCTTGTGGTTGGTGCCTGCCAGTTCATCGCTCTGTAACGGGAAACTATGATCAGACTAAGGTGCCCTCTGTCCGGGAAAAGGTCTTTGTCATTTCTGGAGCCTTTGTTAGCACACTGGTTTTCCTGGTGACTGAAAGTTCAAAACCCACAGAAGCATCACAACTTCCCAGGCTGGGCTTTCCTCTCTGTGAGTTGAGCGTGATGACTTACAGCCTCCTTGGGGCGGTAGGGAACTCTGCTCATTGACTAGAGGGCTATGTCACTGTTTGGTTTCCTCCCATGGGTCTCATGTGCTAAATTTATTTTCTTCTTCTAGCATCTGTTGAAAAAGTCTTTTGTAGGACTGCACTTCGAGATGTGGGGATGGAAAATAAGGTAACCAGCCCATGCACCGTAGAAATGATCAACACACTAGTCTCGTTGTTACTTAAGTTCAAAAGACCCCAAATGGGACAAACCTTGCTCTACTAGGAAGGTCATTTGGTGACTAGATGGGAGTAGGCCATGGTGGGTGGGAGAGGCTGATGAGGCTTGAATAATGGTTTTGCCTAAAGCCAGGTGAGGGTTTTAGGCTTTTCCTGATGATCATTGCTGTAGCACAGTTGTGGCAATTCGAGTGAAAATGCCTTCAATTTTGGTAGTTAGTAATTACGTGTCTTAACAAAGGATTTAGTGCAGTGGGAACTTTGGCCAAGAACCAGGCCTTTTCCAGGTGTTCCTGTTCTCTTATTTAGGCTTATTTTTTCCCCTAATATACAACATTAATGTCATTAAGCACAATATAAAAAATGCAGCATTCACAGAATAAAAATATTGAGGGCTGTGAAATCCACAATCATAAGTAAAATGAAAAGCTGAGAGTTATTAACCTGAATCCTCAAAGACCTGATGTGTCCCATAAATGAGAGGCAAGCTCATCAATGAACAAGTGTTTTTCTTTTGTGTGGTGTGTGTAGATAGATGCTTATTGTCCCATTAGAATTAGTGGGTAACTTACCATTCATTTTTATGATTGACAGATATATATTTTATTTTTGTTTATTTATTTATTTAAAAGATTTTATTTACTGACTTGACGGACAGAGATCACAAGTAGGCAGAGAGGCAGGCAGAGAGAGAGAAGGGAAGCAGGCTCCCCGCCGAGCAGAGAGCCCGATTCGGGGCTTGATCCCAGGACTCTGAGATCATGACCTGACCCAAAGGCAGAGGCTTTAACCCACTGAGCCACCCAGGCGCCCCCAGATATATTTTTTAAACATAGTTATTTAATAGAAGGTGGAGGGAAGAAGGACATTCTGAAGAGAATGAGTAGCAAGAAGAGAGCAAAGAGACTTTGTAGCAAGTAGGGATTCCATTTGGTGACTGGTTAGGGAGACCTGCAGTAATGGTGGCTTAGACTTTCAGAAAGGATTGTATTTTTTCTCACGTGACATGAAATCTACAGGTAGGTCATCTAGGATGGATTTAACTGTCCTGGGACGTCATCAAGAAGCCAGATACCTCCTTTTGTTCTGCCATCAGAGGGTAGCTGTTTGGAGGTGGAGACTTGGGCATTCACCATAACTGAGGGTTCTGGTCTGAGGGACAGGGAGAATGTGGTGGCTTCCCTAACCCTCTTATCCCGGCTTCATTCCATCACCAGACAGACCGTGCTCAATGGTATCTTGAGAACGGCTCTCCGCAGTCTCACTCTGTTGTTTCAAAGGCGGGGATGAGCTTCTAACAAGACATGGGGGGATTCTTGAAGGAGGAATTTCCCAACTTGGGTCACGTGGGTTTTTTGGTTAACTTCCTCAGTTGTGCTTGTGATGTACTTTCCTGCTAAGCATCAGGACATTTCTAGGATTCCCCAAACCATGGAGTCATAAACTCTGGCCACCTGGTTTTGTAAATAAAATTATTTGGGAACTCACCCATGCCCATTTGTTCACACATCACCTTGCTGCGATGGCAGGGGTGAATGGATGTCACAAAGACTTTAAGACCCTCCAAGCCTAACATTTTACTATTTAGTTTCCTTAAAACTTTAAAAGGGAAACTTTGCTTCCTCCTGCCTAAAACATTTGGTTCCACCTGATTCCTCATTTTCCAGGATAATTTCTGTGGAGGGGAAAAAAAAAACTATGGATATTTTTGCTCTTGGGCCTGGGATCTAGGAGCTTATGTAGTACTTTTTATAAGGTTTAAACTTTCTTGACAAAAGAGTTTTATTTATTTATTTATTTATTTATTTATAAAACAACAACAACAAAAAAAACCCACATGAAAACAAAATAAAATAAGATAAAATTGTGTTCTATTTTCCTGTTCTCCCATGGAATTCTGTAAATGATGTGGCTGGAGAAAAAAATGTTAGAAATCAGTTAGGAGCCTCTGACGGGGCTTTCTTACATTTCACATTGAATATGCATGTGTCATCGCAATCCCAAGTGTGAATACCAAGTCCTCAAATTTAAATTTCCCTCCAGTAGAAGAAATAATAAAAGCAAACCACTTAATTTTTGTGGCTAATGTTAAGGAAAGGTAATTTGAAGATTAGGGTTTTAGGTGTTGTGCCTTTCAACACTGGGACAAAGGTTCAGAAGGAGGGTGGTAACAAGCAGGATAGCTCATCAGTGGGGTGAGAGAATGATTCTTTCTGGAGAACTTTGATCTGCAAAAGGTTGTAAAGGCAGCCTGTCTAATTACCACTGTAGCTTTGCATTCACTAAGTTGATAGGGGAAGAATTCAGGACTAAATAAGGTATCCCCCACCCAGGGCTTTTAGGTGGACGAGGCTGTGCCCCAGCACAAAGCAGGCTGGGGGCTCCATCCGTGGCCCACTGCTAACACATATAAAGGATGGGTGACTTTGCTCAGCAAGAACAGGGCTGGCTCTGGTAAGTTTTCCTATCCTTGCTTTCTCATCATATTATCTTTTGTTCCTACTTAAGTTGTCTTTATAATTTAAAATATAATTGTATTGTATAAAATCTAATTATGCATCTTATCATATATTATCTAATAATATATATTAGATAGGATATATATCTTATTTAATTACATAAAACAGAATTATGAGACTGAATTTCATAATTTAAAATAGATTTTAAATTATACACAGTACTGTTTCCAAGCCTTTATAAGCTGGCTGGACTTACTTTGGGATTCAAGCCTTGTAGAAAGCAGTGGTTCTCAAACTCAAGTGTGCCTCCAAATCACCTGAAGGTCTTGTTAAAATGCAAGTGGCTGCCCTCCCCCCACAGTCAGTAACTGTCAGTAACTGGTGGCTCTGGGCAGGGCTGAGTCTGTGCTTTTCTAACACATTCCCAGTTGTTGATGCTGCTGGTCTAGGAACCATTTTTTGAGTACCGCCATCATGGAGAAAACAAACAATAAAAACAATTGGTGCTGATGATTTAATATATTAGCAACCTGCCAATCAAGCAGCGAGGTTTTGGGGGGTTTGCGTATGTTTTTTGTTTTGTTTTGTTTTGCTTTGTTTTGTTTTTAATTCTTATGATGCATCTGGCGTTATACTAGGTGTTGTGGGATCCTGGTCCTTATTCTGAGGGATTTTTATGATTGACTGAAGAGAGGAGGAATACATAGAAACAGGAGAAAAAGGTAAGGTCTAGCCAAGTGTAGAGCAGGGGTGGGATAATTCAATGTGGAATTTTGTCTGTAGGAAGGAACATGGGGGTGAAATAGAGCTTGAGCTGGTCTCTGAAGTGAGAATAGGGTTTGAGTAGTGGAATAAAGGATGGGGGGGTGGGAATCTTGTCATTAAGGACCCACCAGCATGCGCAAAGGGCCAGCGTTGGAAAAGCCCCTATAAAATCACATCTGGCTACATGATGCCAAACATAGGATCTCTGACCCCAAAAAACAGTGTGCCTTGCTTGCTTGTGGAAGAGAACATACCCCGCCAGCTGGCACCACCCTCCTGTCCCATCTTTCCCTACCTTCCATTTGATTAGAGCCCACACTGTTCTTGGAGGACTTTCTATACTTCCCGAGGCCATTCCTGATCCTTTGATCCTGATACCTCCTTCACCCAACATCTCCTTTTCTCCAATCTCTACCAGTTCAGTGTGGCACAGCTCCGATGCTGCCCATGACTCAAAATGTCCCGTCGCTCCCCAACTCAATTGTAGTGATTAGTGAAAAACTTGAATTGATGAGGATATTGTTCCATCCCCACTTACTTGTGTCCAAGTTTTACTCATCATCTGTCCATTCTAGTTTCCCTCCTCTTCCTCTGGGATGACCCTTGTTCTCCAAGTGTGGTCCCCCTTACCTGGGAACTTGGAAATGCAAATACTCCAACCCCACCACAGGCCTTCTGGGAGGCTCTCCAGGGGGTCCAGTGATCTGAGCTGTCGCAAGCCCACAGGTGATTCTGAGAAATTCTGTTCTGGGAGGAAAGCTAATTATTCAAAAGTGGCCCCGAATCCCTCCCAGAGAGCTGTTTCCTCCCGGATGAAATCCCCACTCTCTAATTACTAACAGTCCAAGTTGAGCATTGAGATTTTGCATTTCTTTTTTTTTTTATCTTTTGTCTTTTATTTGGCTACAGTGTTTACATTTCAGAAGGCTTTAAAGCAACAGCAATTTTAAGCATGCCTTTATGATACAAAGTATAGTACTGTATTACCTGGGACAAATGTTTCTTCCTTTTTATGTTCACCTACAAGCCCAAAGAAAGTATAATCACCCAAAGATGGCAAACCAGATAGGTTTGCATAAGTTAATCTAACAGTTAAAATACTTTCAAACAAGTATTTTCTCTAGTATTAATGAAACTACCCTGCTGAGGATATACATACTCTAAAAAACTAATAATGAAATTGATAATGACCATTGAAATGGTCAGTCCTATCTACTAGTCTAAGTGTGTTTTGAAATTTCTCATGTACTACACCAAAGCAGGTGGAATTTTTGCAGGTAGAGACAGAAGAGCTAAAATTGCAGCCAATGACTATTCAGAGGCTACAAAACTAAAGTTTAAAATATGTTAAAATCATCTATTTTTAATTTTCTTGTGAACTAATGAAAGAGAATGAAGCAGTAATTTCTACAATTTTCCCATGTCTAGCAGATTGCTAGGCATAGCACACCAAAGCAAAAGGCAATGTGAGGAAATAAAGTGTAAGATTATATTTTCCCCTCTCTTGCAGCTTCCTATCCAACCAAGAAAAAGGGATTTGGGAAGATTTCATTGAGAGAGTGAAGACAAAGCTCTAGTAACAGATTTTAATGACAGAATTGATATCAATAGTTCACTCTAAGAACTAAAAAGTACATTGAATAAAGACGTGGTATGTATATACAATGAATATTACTCAGCCATCAAAAGGATGAATTCTTGCCATTTGCAGTGACATGGAGGTAGTGTGTATCATGCTAAGCAAAACCAGTCAGAGAAAGACAAATACCATATGATTTCACTCATTTGAGATTTAAGAAACAAAACAGATGAACATATGAGAGGGTGGGAAGAGGGAAAAACCATAACTCTTAATGATAGAGAAAAAACTGAGGGTTGATGGAAGGACCTGGGTTGGGGATGGGCTAAATGGGTGATGGGTATTGCATTTCTTTTAAGATGAACAGTTTTAATTTCCTCAAGCAGTTTACTTTAGAAACAAAATGAGAATGTTTTCTCCATAAGTTAAACATTTCACTGACTTTATTATGTAATACAAATGCCCTGCCTGCTTTTTTTTAAATGATTATAATTCAACCATAGATAATGAATGCTTTGGAGTCCTATAACACATTGGATAATAACAATGATTTAATAGAAGTCAAGCTATCTAACAGTAAGAAGAAAAACTCTGCTGATTAAATTCATTTTTTAAAAAATCATGTTCATTTAAAGTAAACTGTATTCAGACCTAAAATCTTCAAGCAGCTTGCTTAATCTGTGTCTAGAATATATTCTTTCACATTGGCAGAATGGAAAAAATAATGAGGAATCCTATCTAGAAACACTGCTAGATAATGTTCTGCTAAATGTTCAAGGATTTGCAATATATTGCTTATTGCCAAGTGAAATTGTAACTGCTTGACCATGTACAGAGTTTATAAGCATGCTTTTTCCATGCAAACACAAATTTGTGAGTAGTCTGAGTATATCTAAGTGATCCAAGTGATGTGATCCATATGATAATTTACTCTCTCTGCTTGACTTATTTCACTCAGCATAAAAATATTTTCTTAAAGTAATATACATTCCTATAGTATAAAATTCAAGTGCTATCAAGTTTGCCAGATATAACATTCTATTTTTTAGTTTTTCTATTTGGAACCAACCCTACCTTTTAACAGGTAGTCATTGCAGTCATTCATATGTGTGTATGTGTGTGTGTGTGTGTGTGTGTGCGTGCATGTGCACACATGCATGTGCATGTGTGATGCAAATGACAACTATTATTCACACTATGCTCCCCTTGTTTATTTAGCAAAATATCAAGTTACTTGTTTTTTTATAAAATATGAACTTGTCAGAGAAATTTCTTTGCAATTACAGTAGGTTTATAAAGGTATATTTATTCAGGAAATATTCAGTAAGCACCTCCCACACTCTAGGTACTCTAGTGTTTGATGGGCTATGAATGACAGGTGGTAAATGAAAGAGACACGGTCCTTGTTTTGATGCAACTTATCTAATGGTTACCCCTTCTCATTGGACTGGGTTGGCACTGTAGATACTGAAGGAACAAAAAACACAATAATATTCATCCCTTGGAATAAGCCATCTTCTGCTTTACCCTTATCTGAGGTTTGAAAGTCTTTGATTTCTGTATGGTGACAATGATTTTGCTCTAAGACTGGGTTTCTCAGTGGTAAGTGTATTAATGCTGTGAAGCAAGAAGGTTTAAAGGCTACTTAGACAAGTATTTTTTGTTTTAATAGCTATGGATTTATTTTTCTAATTCTCTTCCTTAATGACCAATGATACTGATTTTTCTAATACAAAGATCAAATTTCCTCTTGAAATAAATCTAGGTAAACAAATAATGATAAATATGCCATGCAAATAAATGTATGATGACAATGATAATAGTTATGGCAAAAAATTGTGAAGGCTGTACTTAGATCACTGCAATTAGGGAACATGATTGTAGACAATAGCAGTGGTAATAAAAATGTTTTGGCAAGGAATCACATAATCAGATTTGTGATTTAGGAAGATCACCTTGGTTGCCATGTAGAGAATGGACTGGCAGTGGGGAAGAATGGAAGGTTATGCTAGGCTGGCTGGCAAACAATGAAAGCTTGAGTTAAGGCAGAGACTTTGTGGAAAAAGCCCCCAGCTCTCAGGACAATAGAATGTGAGAAGAGAGGAGGACCTGAGGAAAGCTCCCAGCTTCCTGGTTTAGGTGATTAGACAGTTGGATATAATTAAGCAGAATATGAAATATAAAAGAAAAGAGAAATAAGCTTTGGAGAAAAGGAGGAGTCCAATCTTAGCTGTGTTTATTAAATTTGAGGTGTCTGTGGGTCACAACAGAAATGTCCAGTAAGCAACTGGGTGCTGGGGCTCAAGGAAAAGTTTTAGCTGGAGACATGAACTGGTGGTTAGAATACATGAGTGAGAGTATAAGCCATCAGCATGGATGAGGCTGCCAGGGCATCCAGGTACTAAGGGAAGAGAGACAGTGTAAACACCCTCCACCAGTCACAACAGCATTTAAAAGTAGATAGAAGGAAAGGACGTGCTTCAGGAAATCTAGCCATTTTATGGTTTGGGGTAATGTGAATAGTGAAACCAGGGGAGAAGAAAATCTCCAGGAGGGAGTGAATAATGGTACAGAAGGATGAGGCAAGAACTGCTTACAAGACTTGTCAACTAACAAGGGCTTGAGTGGTACCTCAGTGTAAGATATTTTTTTAAGATTTATTTATTTATTTTAAAGAGAGAGTGTATAGGGGAAGGGCAGAGGGAGAGAGAGAGAATCCCAAGCAGACTCCCTGCTGAGTGTGGAACCCAATGAGGGGCTCGATCCCACAACCCTGAGATCAGGACCTGAGCTGGAATCAAGATGCCTAACTGACTGAGCCAACCAGGCACCCTGATATGGTGTTTTGTAACACTAAAGTGGGCTAATGGAGAGAAAAACGTTTTCAAATTTAATGTCTTTGAGGAGGTAGACAATAAAGACCACAGGAGGGACTTCCACATCCGCAATGACAGCATGAGGAGCTCTGAAGACTTACTCTCCAATGAAACAACCACACCTTTTGAAGATTATTTAAAAAAAAACATTTAAAGTTCCTGGAAATTGTCACTACAGGGGTTCAGTAGTAGATCTGAACCGACAAAAGAACAAATTAACAAGCTTGAAGACAGAAATCATGAAACCAACAGAGAGAAAAAGCAGAGAATGAAGAAAACCAGTAAACACACCACCACACATAATGAAAGTCAAGTCCCCGGTGGAGAAGAGAGAAAGAAAACTGATGAGAAAACAGTGTACATCAAGAAGCTCAGCAAACTCTATGAAGATAAATGCAAAGTGATCCACATGAGGACATGTTGTAGTAAAAATATTGAAAGCCAAGGATAAAGAGAAAATCTTGAAAGTGGCAAGAGAAGAATGACAAATGACATACGAAGAAATTGCAATAAGAGTAACGTCGCACCTGAAACTTTTCACCAGAAACAATGGAGGCCAGAAGGCAGCTGGATGTCTTAGTCAAAATTTGAAAAGTAAACACACAAACAAGAAAAACTGTCAACCAAGAATCTTATATTTAGTGAAACCATCTTTCAAAAATGAAAATGATATGCAGACATTTCCAGGTAAACAAAGATAAAGAATTTGTTGCCAGCCAACCCACCCTACAAGAAATACTAAAGGAAGTTCTTCAAACCATTTAGATAGTAATTTAAACCCATACAGACAAAAACAAAGAACACTGGTAAAGGTTATTATGTTATTATAAAAAAACAGAAGAATGCACATTTCTTCTTTCTTGTATTAATGGTTTAAAAAGCAACCATACTTGTGTATGTTGTGCATAACTTGTGTATGTGTGTATATGTAAGTGATATGTATTTAATTGTACTGTGGATCTATCACATACAGAAACGTAATATGTTTGCCAATAATGGTATAAAGGAAGTGGTGGGAATAAGGAATATTGGAGTAAGAGATTTGTGTCTAGAATATGTAAAGAACTCCAACCATTCAATAATAGGAAGACACATAACCCAGTTAAAATTGAGCAAAGGATCTAAATAGGCATTTCTCCAAAGAAGAAACACAAATGGCCAAGAAGCACATTAAAAAATGCTCAACACCATAAGCCATCAGGGAAATGCAAGTCAAAGCCATGATGAGATACCATTTCATCATACCTACTAAGATGGCTATAAAAAAAAAAGACATAATAACAAGTATTGACAGGGATGTACAGAAACTGTTAGGACTGCTGGAGCAGGCTCTTTGGAAAACATTTAGCTGTTCCTCAAAAAGTTAAGTATCAAATTAGCCATATAACCCAGCAATTTCACTTCTAGATACATGCCCAGGAGAACTGAAAATATAGGCCCACACAAAAATCCATACATGAATGTTCAGAGCAACATTAGTCATAATAGCCAAAAAGTAGAAACAACCCAAATGGTCATCAACTGAGGATAACAAAATGTGATATATCTATATAATAGAGTATTATTCAGCCATATAAAGGAATAAAGTACTAATACCACTTGGATGAAACTTGAAAACAAGTCCAAGTCAAGTCCAAGAACCCTAACACAAAACACGATACATTATATTATTCGATTTCTATGAAATGTCCATAGTAGGCAAATTTATATAGACAGAAAGTAGATTAGCAGTTACCTAGCTCTGGGGGAGGGAGAGTGAGTAATGGGGGGTGACTGCTAAAGCAGATGGGATTTCTTGTGGGGATGTTAAAAATGTTCTACAGTTGATTATAGTGATGGTTGCAAAACTGTGAAAATACAAAAAGTCTCTGAACTGCACACTTTAAATGGGTGAGTTGTATGGTATGTGAACTCTGTGTCAATAGAGCTGTTGCAAGAGAAAGAAAATGCAAGAGGCATATCCCTGGCATTTGTAGAATACGTATTTACAAAATGTTACTGTCTTGAACATCGCCTAGGCTTCCACAGCAATACGGAAGAGACTGGTATTGACAGAAAATAAGCTCTAAAGACACTAAGTGATTTACCTAAGATATTTGCTAGTTTGTGGTAGAGCAAGAAGATGCCAGCCACCATCCCCAAGGCCAATTCCAGTGCTATTCCCATCACACGAATTTTTTCCCAAGGTATTTTCTGCTTACTCCCTACTTATTTACCTCTTATTTAGGGAATCCTAAATAAGTCTCACTTTTGTGCCTGGCACTGTTCTAAAACCCTCAACTATATTAACTAATTAAATCCTTTTTAGGACCTTCTGAAGAACCTGGTACTTTGACCCCCATTTGCTGATTAGGAAACAGAAGCATGGGGATGAACTTCCCTAGGCCATAGAGCTGGGAAGTGGCAAAACTGGGATTTGAACCCAAGGAGTCTGGATCCAGGTCCTGTTGCTCTTGAACTTGTGTACTTGTCAGGGAGATTCTCTTCTTTGGATTCTGGGATCTTGGACCTCAACCTCAATTGCAGGAAGAGGTGAAGAGAACCTGCTCTCTCTGTGTAGTTGTGCTGAGATCTGACATGGTTTTGAGTTTCCGACACTGGAGCCCAAGGTGAATGGCATCAGTGAACTGATGACTTCTGGGCTCGGAGCTCAGCTGGGAGCAGAGCTTGCTTTGCAGTAACTAGAGGAATCCTTCATCCATCAGGTGATCTGGCTGGAGTGGTGGTGGGGTAAGGCAGGGGAAAGGAGGAGCTGCCATTTGTTTGTGACCTCAGGCCCATGAAAACCCGCCTGGAAACATAACACCACTAAAGAAGGATCCCAAACAAGAGCTGTGGGATTTGAGAAGACTCACTCTGCATACTACACCCACACACACATGCATTGTGTGGATGGCCGCACCACACTCCCCACAGCGTCTTACTGCTAACATGGCCACAGGGTTGCCTGTTACTTTACACCGTGGCTCCCGGGTTTTGCGTCAATGGGCATCCACAGCCAGTTCCTGGATTTGTCTTTCTGGTTGGTTGTTTAGAGAAGGCTTCCGGGTGCAACAGTGCTTTCCTTGTGACTTCCCATCCCTATTTGCAACCATGTGTGTCAAGTGTAATTAAGAGTTCCTACCAGGTCACGCAGGCTGCCCTCACCAGCGGTGTCTGTACCTGGTCACCTCGGGGGAGGCGCGGTCACACTTGTATTTGCTCTGTGGACAAGGGCCAGGTTGCTTCATTTCACAATTATGTTGAACCATTCCGAGAGTTCAACAGGCAGCTTTTGGCCACAGTGGAGGAATATGCAGTCTTCCTAGCTCTGACTTGGGAGGGGAGGGCTGCACCGACCTGACCTGTGCCTCGAGCTGTCATGTGTTGTGAAATTGTGCTAGTGAAATCTGGTACTGGGTATGATCTTTTAGCTTTTTTTATTTTGTGCACCCAAGGAATGTGTCATATAAGCAGCACTGTTGCTTTTATGTCCCATTATATATGGTGGTAAATCTAAAATCAAAGGCTATGTAAGACTCACTGTATTTCATTTCTTTGTTAATTTCTAGCTGAAGCCTGGCCTAGCGTTGAGCATAGAGAATCTTTATAAGGATCATGATGTCATCATATGCTTTCTTTAATTTATAGGAAATTATTCTTGGCTTAAGAGCATAGAGGTGATGATGGAAACTATATTTTAAATGACCACACCCAGGAATATTCCATAACCTTTATACAACCATGTTCCTTGGACATAACCGAAGCCTTGATAAAATAATTTGAAATGAAAATATATTTTCTATAAAGAAAAAATTAGAGAAAAGAAATCTAAGAAATAAAGATAAATATTTGTGCCTGATTTATTGAGATGTTCCCCAA
>PISX010019659.1:0-37594 GCA_004024625.1 Mellivora capensis
TTCCAGATGGGAGGGATGGCGGCTAGGGCTGCCTCTACAGCTGAAGAAGACCGGCAGGAGTTAGCAGCTAGACACTATCCACTGGCCTCACTTCCTAGGTTCAGGCAGTAACTTCCACCAGATTCATACCCTTACACTGGCATTTCCCCTCACACATCCTTTGTTGTCTCAGGTTTTCCTAACTTCTAATATGCCATTTTCCCTCTGCTGTAATATCTGGCATGACTCCTAATAGTCCTCTGGTTTCCTTTTCATTAAGAGAAACTGGCAGTGCTCAAAGTCTTTGAAGAGTAGAAGAGGCACCTTGGAACAAGTAGCTTTTTTAAAGGATTTATTTATTTATTTGTTTTAGACAGAGAGAGAGAGAGAGAGAGTGCAATGTGGGTGGAAAGGAGCAGAGGGGAAGCCAACTCTGGGCTGAGCAGGAAGCCCAGCACCGGGTTTAATCTTACAACCCCGAGATCATGACCTGAACTGAAACCAAGAATTGGTTGCTTAACAGGTGCGCCAGCCAGATGCTCCAGAACAAGTGGCTTTTGATCATCAAATAATTACTTAAGAGTTTGCCAAATTTACCTAATTTATTTGGCTTTTGAAGCAAATCATTTTTCACATACCCTTCTCTATTTAATAATATTACTTTTAGTAAATTTCATAAAATGAAATAAATAGTAATAGATTTTTAAATTGAACTTCATATATATAAACACAACAGCTTAAAGTATTAAACATGTAAAACAAAGTGATTAAAACAAAGATAAAATAAAGAAAAATGGAAGGGAAACACAACAAAAAGTAATTATAAAGCATAAAAAAGCACAAAAGCACAATTAATATAATAGTTTCATAGCTACACATCAATTTAAACCTCGAACTCTTAGTTATAGGCTTATAAAATAATACTATGAGTAATAATTTGGTAACTAATAGGTGAATTATAGTAAAAACAAAATATCTGTAAAAGTTAAGATATAAGCAACTACTAAGTCAGAGCCCTGATGTAACATTTTGTTTTCATAATTTATTCATTATTTTGAAAACAAACAACACACTTTCTTAAAAAGTGAAATACGAATTTACCATATGACCCAGAAATTCCATTCCTAGGTGTGTTTGCAGGAGAAATGAAAACATATGTCCATCCAAAGACTTGTATGCAAGTGCTCATAGCAGCCTTGTGTATAACAGCCATAGGTGGAAACAATGGAGTAGTCATCAACTGGTGAATGGATTACCAAAGGTGATAGCAGGGAATATTATTTGACAGTAAGAAAGAGTTCCGTAGTGATACATGTTATTGATACATGTTAAGAAATGGATGATCCTAAAAAACATTAAGGTATGGGAAAGACACCAGAGGCAAACTATTACATAGTGCATAATTCCACTTAAATGAAAAGTCCAGAACAGGCAAATCTACATTTTGAAACACAGATCAATAGTTGCCTGGGATTGAGGGTGAGAAAGGGGATTGATTGCAATGGGCACAAGAGATATTTCAGGGTGTTGGAAATGTTCTGAAACTAAATTGTGCTGATGGTTACACAACTCTTTATTCTTTTAAGTTCTGTTTATATTTTATCTATCTATATATCTATTTTTGAACATACTCAGCACACAATGTTACGGTAATTGCAGGTGTACAACCCAGTGATTTGACAAGTTTACATATTATGCTATGTTCACAAGTGTAGCTACCATCTGTTCCGTTACATCACTATGACAACATCATTGATAATTCCAAATTTCTTTGAAAACATTGCTTACAGTGGGTGATTTTTATGCTGTGGAAATTATATTTCAATGAAGTTATTAAAAGTAAAAAAAACCCCACCAATTAAAAATAAATGAAAAACAACTTAAAGATATTAAAACTAGGTAAAATATTTCATTCATTTGTACTAATAAATATTACACTTTGAAGTTCATACTCTGTTTCACTGTTTCAAGTTTTATTTTATTTTTTTTAAAGATTTAGCTATTTATTTTAGAGAGAGAGAGCGGTGCGGGGGAGAGGCATAGGGAGAGAGAGAGAGAGAAAGAAGCAGACTTTCCCGACACAGGGCTCTATCCCAAGACCCCGAGATATGACCTGATCTGAAATCAAGAATCGGATACTTAGCTGACAGAGCTACCCAGGCATCCCAACTGCTTTAAATTTTAAACACAAATAAAAATGCTAAGTGTTCACGTAGAAGGACATAATTTAAATAATTTAAAATTCATTTTAATAATTTACCATGCTATCATTATTTTGACTCTGCCATTAAAACATGCAAATATGCGGGCAAAGAACTGGAGACACAAACAGCACCTGAAGTGAGCATGCACGGTTCTGGAGCATTTGAATTTACAGTCTAAATGAATGCATGATGCTGAACCTGCCTGTTTAGGGCAGGCTCTATAACTGACACTCCTCTGAATTAACTTTCTTATAGCACACAATGTTTATTAAATGACAAGTATTTAAAATGTGCACATTTAAAACTGATGTTATTAGGGGGTGCCTGGGTGGCTCCATCCTATTAAACATCCAACTCTCGGTTTCAGCTCAGGTCATGATCTCAGGGTTGTGAGATCCAGCCCCAAATCGTGGAGCCTGCTTAAGAGTCTTTCTCTCCCTCTCCCTCTGCCCCTCATCTGCCTCTCTCCTCTTAAAAAAACAAAACAAAATGAAATTAAAAAAAACCCAAAAACATGTTATTCAAACAGCATTTTCACAGCAATTGTTTATAACAGTGCATTATATTAATAAATAAAAAGAGAAAAATATTTCAATAGATGCAAAAAGTATCATTTTATTGAATTAGATTTGTTTTAAAATGTAATGGACATAGTTTTAATATATTAAAAAATTGCTTTGCCTCAAAAGGAAAGCTAACAATTAATGCTCATTCACTAAAAGAATGATCATTTTAACTTTTTTGATAGATATAGATATATAGTAAGCAATCATTATTTCCAGGTTACAAAATTGGATTGTTAACCAAGATTATCCAAAAGAATCAGTTACATAATTAGTCACTAAGAAAATTCAGAGTGGCAGCTATTTTCAAAGTAGTGAATTAAGAAAAAAAGCTTTTTTATATACAAACAAGAGCCTGGTAGAAAAAGTAGAGGAATTTTCCCTTTACATTTGCAACCACAAAAGGAAAAAATCTGGAAATATGCCAAATATGAGATGTATAATACCCAAATGAAATGAAGGTAAAAACTTTTCAGAGGCATAATGGATTATTGAAACTAATACAAAGATACTCTATATCCTTAAGTAGAAAGAATCAGTATTATAAAGACATCAGTTTACCTAAATCTATTGATAAATTCAGTATAATCCCAATTATTAATATAATGGCCATAGGGTGTTGTTACTGATAATCTAATGTAAAACTCATCTGGAGGAAGTGACAAGCAAGTATATTCAGGAGAGTTCTGAAAAAGAGAATTAGTACTGATGAACCAGGCTTACTGTTTCTAAAGTATATATAATAAAGCAAAAAAAATAAAAAATGGTCAGTCCTTTTGAATAAATAGATGGCGACAGAACCCTATCCAGGAACAGTCCCAAACACATACAGAAATTTATAACAAAGTGACTAAATATTTAGAACAAAATTAAGTAAATCTGAATCTTTCTTTTCTCCTTATACCAAATATTTAAACATTTAAAACAAAAACACAAATTCTAGAAGAAAACAATAATAACTTTGTTTATTATTTTAGAGCAAGAAAAGACTTCTTAACTGTCCTCGAAACCAGAATTCATAAAGTCTCCATGGAATCCAAACCAAACCATTCATCTAAACAAAATAAACTTCTGTCTGGTGCAAAAATTGTCCACATAGTAAATACAACTGATGTTTTTAGGGGGAAAATTGTAATACATACTGCAGAAAAAAAAGTCCAGTTTCCTTGATTTATAATAAACAAACATCATTCCAGTCAAAATCGTATCACTGAAATGAGCAAAGTATTAGGTGTTGTACATGCAACAAAATACTCATGGACTATAAAGAAGGAAGGTCTCTAAAAATGTTAATACTTATTTTCATTGTTTTCCCTTTTATGTTCCCCATTATGCATCAAAGATTTTACTTTGCACCTCAGATTGCTTTCTTTAAAATGTCCCTGTTTCCTTGATTTTCGGAGCTACTTTCTCATTTTTGTTGCTGATTACAAAACCGAAAGATAAAAAACACATGTTTTCTCCATAACTGTTTTTAATTAAACTTTTGGTAAAACAGAGATGATTGTAATTACTCTTTCATTATCTTTAAAATCTTCTCCAGCTTCCTCAGTTTCTCAGATCATTCCCTGGCAGCAAAGCAACCTGAAAGAGGAAACTTTATTAGCTGGTGGCAACTTGCTGATTAGGACATTTCTGGGCCCTATCTGGAGGGAGTTCTATAAGAACACTAACTCTACATCCTTCATTTTCTAAGAAACTTCCCCAGTCTTTTACCATTGCTTTCCTTTCTTCCTATTCTGTCTCTGAAACCACCGTTAGGATAAGGAACGTGCCTCATAAAAACTCATAGATGTCATTTAAGAGATATAATATACCCCCAATCTTAAGTTAAAAAATTTTTTAAGATTTTATTTATTTATTTGACACAGAGAGAGATCACAAGCAGACAGAGAGGCAGGCGGTGGTGGTGGGGGGGGCGGTTTGAAGCAGGCTCCCTGCTGAACAGAGAGCCCGATGTGGGGCTTGATCCCAGGACCTGAGATCATGACCTGAGCCAAAGGCAGAGGCTTAATCCACTGAGCCACCTTATGTGTTCATTTTCTTTTTCCCCTAGAGAAAGGTCTCTGCTGCTTCTATCAGCTTCTTAAAGTTGTCTTTAACATTTCTTTTCTCCGCTCCTTCCCCCACCTCAAAATTGAAGAACCTTGCTTAAAAATTAGGATCAGAACTTTGGCTCCAGTAATAAAACTGTGTTAATGTCTTATAAGCTAGTGGTTCTTACTTCGGGAAATAAGCCTCCAAAGGGGCAAGCTGGGAAGTTTTAGTGATTGGTGAGTTACTATAGGCGGTTAGTGGGTAGGGCCCAGGAATCCTAGACATCCTGCAGTGAGTGGGATTGTCTATATTTGGAAGAATTCTCATATGTTCTAACTGACATTGAATGTCCCACTGGATATAACTCTAGATGAAAACACTGTGATGATCTGAGTCTCAACCTGTGTTTCACATATATACATAAATAATTTTCACATGTTTTCACATGTTTATTTTACATTGCATATATGAAAATATAGCTGCATTTGTTTTGTTTTTTGTTTTTTGCTGCATAACAAATTGCCATACACTTAACAGCTTAAAACACCTATTTATTATCCCAGTTTCTGTGGGTCATGGGTCAGTGGTCTGGGCCCACTTAGCAGTATCCTCTGCTTAGGGTGTCACAAGGCTGCAAAGAAGTTGTCAACCTGGAATACAGTCTTCTCTAAGGATTGGATCCTCTTCCAAGTGCACATAGCTGGTGGCAGAATTCACATCCGTGCAGCTGCAGAAGTCACGGCAGCTTCCTGATTCAAGGCCACCAACAGAGGAGGGTTTCTGCATGAGTCTTTCCTGTCTCTACATTCTCATTTAAAGGGCTCCCCTGATGAGGTCAGACCCACTTAAGATATCAAAGTAAGTTCTCTTTTGATGAACTCAAAATCAACTAGTTAAGGATTTTTCTTTAAAGATTTATTTGTTTATCTGAGAGACAGAAAGAGAGAGACAGTGAATGCACACACAAAGAGAGGAAGATAGAGGGAGGGAGAAGCAGAGTACCCATTGAGCAGGGAGTCCAATGTGGGGCTCAACCCCCGGACCCCAGGATAATGATCTGAGTCAAAGGCAGACGCTTCATCGACTGAGCTGCCCCAGGACAGTTTTTAAGTAATCTCTATACCCAACATGGGGCTCAAATCCATGACCCCAAGATTGAAAGTCCAATGCTGCTCTGACTGAGCCAGGGAGGCACCCCTGATTCGGGACTCTTACTTATATCTATGAAATCCCTTCATCGAGGCCACCTGGTGTCACATAATCACCATGTCGGTATCTTGTCACGTTCCTTGAACCTTTGGTCAGAAGCAGGTCACATATGGCTTCCTTCGTCATTCAAGGGGAGGCAGTCATAGAAGGACGTGATGAACTGGGCATCTTTCTTGGGTTTGTCTGCAATAGCAACCATTGTGTAAATCAAAGAAAGACTGAGCTCTCTTTTATTTGAAACTTTACTAAAGTGGTTCACTATTTTGAAGAATGATGTCATTAGTGGCAAACCACCTCCAGCAGTTAGTACTCAGAGATGCCCTACTCATCGCAATTCCACACAGAGGGCAAACAACTGACTGCCACACTGTGTCTTCTAGAGAACACAAGTGTTCATATGAAGTATTTTGTTTTATATAGATGATTCTCTTTTATTTTCTTTATACTTAATGGATTATATAGCTTTTTAAATATATCTGTTGGTAGATTTCTTGCCTATGAGTTTAATTTTTGAACAGTAAAAGCAGCATTACAAAATAGTTGGTTAAAAAGGAAAGGGTACATCTAGTTGGGCTGAAATTCATTGCGATGAGAAGTTATAGTTAGAATCTCCTTTTTTATAGTCTCATGAACTGAGACTCCTCTAGACATAACTTTTTAACCCATTAGCACAGAATCACTTATCAGATTAATTTGAAGGCATGGGAGGTCTACTCTTGAATAGATTAAATAAAATAGCTCATTTAAGAAAATTATTTATCTGAGGGCAGAAGGGGGAGAGGCAGAGGGTGAGGGAACAGACTCCCTGCTGAGTGGGGAGCCAGCTGCAGGGCTTGATCCCAGGTCCCTGGGATCATGACCTGAGCTGAAATCAAGAACTGGTCGTTTGACCAAATGAACCACCCTGGCACCCCGAAAATAGCTAAATTTTGAAAGTAGGAGAAGAGAGTATGCACCGCTAGGTGAGATGGCACGGTTTATCTGACAACTACGGACTTCTCACCCAGGCAAGGTGGAGGAGTCTGCGATGAAGACTTTGAATGTGGGAGTTGTAGGTAGATATGGACCCCCGGCAAATCACAAGATAGTGAGCACGGTTGTTTAGCTTAGGGTGACCCTGGTTAAAACAGGACTTATCTGTAGCATGAAATATTGCATTTGTCAATTTTTCTGATAACCAACTCATTCTAAAACTAAATAGATCACTTGTATACTGTTACAGAAATAAAAATACTTGTATATTGATATACAGGTAATAGTCCTCCGCTTATGAGATTATTTCCCCCCAAATAATCAAGAAACTCTCTCTCTCTCTCTCTCTTCCTTTTTCTCTTGAAATTTCTCTTCCATCTTTGGAAAGATCAACAGAGTGCAGCTAACAAGTTGACATTCAGGCCACATTAGCTACCACACACTGGTTGAATAGCAAGATCGTCACTGATTTGCCAGGCAGGCAGAGAGTAATTAGGGGTATCTCTTTGAAAGAAGCAGTCACTCATTATTGCATTGCATTAGTGCTCATCTCCATCTCCCCAAAGTTTCTGGGAGCCTGAGGGAGTGGCCCCCTTTTACTCTGTTAAGAAAGCCATGTTCCTGACCAGTGGTGTTGTTGGCCATAATCCTTGAAGATAGCTGATTAGTGTGAGGTAAAAGCTTGGAGATTCTTATGTAAAGAAAGGGATTTAACATTGTGGAAGAAATAGGTTCTTTAAAGGTAGGGTTAAAACAAGGGTTGGGAAAGGTTAAACGGTAAGAGAAAACACTGGGAATTTTCTGTCACAAATTCTCATTTTTAATTTGAATACAACCTCAGCAAGGGTGGTAAGATTGTAGGAACCCTTAGAAACACATTTAAATATCCTCATTTCTTGAGACTTGAGTAGCTTATCAATACATAATTATACGGTAATGGAGAGAGTAGCTGAGTTTGGTCATGACACCTGGCCTATTGGGTAGAGGATTTTGCCCTGGAAGGGCCTCTTCAGTGGCATTTATATGTAAGCTTAAAAGGCTAATGATTTCCTATAAAACCACTCATTCTAGTCACTTTCCAAGCTTGGGTTCTGAATATGAGTGTATAAATTCTGTAAACCTAGGAAGGAGGAGGTAAACAATGCATTTGACAACCGTTCTTTGTTAATGAGATTTTCATACTAAGAAAATGCATTGCAGCCAGCCTCAATGTCCTTCTAGACCCTCTCTTCTAACAGCCTCTCTGGATGCTTTTCTTTTTTCTCTGCTCCTTACCTTCCTACAGTGGATAATAGGAAAAGTAAAGAAACCATATACATAGTACAGGGACTTTTCCGTCCTGCTATAATGGTGATGGTGGGTTTTGGCCTGACTTATGATTCCCTGCATAAACTTGACTGCCAGTTGTGTGTGTACAACTAAATGACTTTTTAGAGTTGCTGTGCATCTTCGACAAGGATCAAATGTTAAAAGGACAGTCTATGTGATGAGAGATTCAGCAGTATTAGCAGCAATCAAAAGCCACTAGGATAGGCAGTTTATGTGTGGTGGGGAGGGAGGGAGTCCATGTGCTCATGTCTCACTCATAAAGCTTAGGTACATTTCAGAGGCCACACACTATTTGAAGCTCCTAAGAAGAAGGAAGCTGATGTAATGTCTGTATAGGTACCCATGACCTTACGGGTGAGATAGACTTGTAACAGCACCCAATCTGTTCTATGGAATTCTGCTTCTAGATCAACTCACTAAAAGCCTGTTCACCAAATGGTCAATCTCCAATTTACTGATGTTTCTGAAATTTGAGTTTTTCTTCAGGCCTGCCTCAGCACCTAGATGAGAACAGGTAGACATTTTTTTTTTTTTTAAATGAAGTTGACTTTCATTTTGTGAACACTCTTTTCCTACCTGAAAATGTATCTGCATGTAAACCGTGTTTCATATATGAAACGGTGGAGGCTGTAGCTGCTGATAGGTGGGCAGGCTTAAAATAAACTTTAAAACAGTTGACCAGTTGTCATTTGACTAACTGCCTTTTGCAAATTGGCTTTCAGTGACTAGATTTGCTTTTGTGGAAATTTCAAACATGCCTCCTGGATTTCTGAATATTCTCAGAATTTTATTTTCTTCTTGGTTCCTCTAAGGGACATGTCTTGCATTTCTCTAGCTGATCCCAGGAAAGAAACACATCAGTACCTTTATAGTTTCACCCCCAAATCCAATTTCATAAAGCATCCCTAAGCAATATAGCCCATCATGAGTTTTAGTGGAACTTATGTAGGAAGAAGGAGAAGGGGTTTACATAGCAGCCAAAGAACTTATTCTAATGGATAATCTACTCTCTGCACTTGAGAGCTTCTTAATGATGATGATGATTTCCATCCAGACCCTTTATGCCACTGGGCCTGGAGGGGGCTCAGATATCCTTCTCTCTGTTCCTCACCATTTACAGACCATTCTTCATAACTCCTATCTCTCATACCCCTCCCCAGGTTTGTCTCTTATGCTGTCAGACTACACCACCCCTTTCCACCCCTTGACATGGTTATTTACTGCCTTCAAACTCTCCCTTACTCAGTCCTTGATGAATGGTTCCCTGTCACTCTCACTGTTGCCATTCCTATAATAATTCTTGGGATTTTAAAACACACATGAAAAATCCTTCCAATTGCCTCTTAGATTCCTGACCTCCAGTGATGTTGCTCTCTATTCTGTATCAGCCATTCTCTCCCACAGAGATACCCTAGAACTTGTTCCTCATAATGGAAGCACCTCCATCATCTCATTATCATGCATCCCATTCTCTGACCACCTCTTTCCATCTTTTCAATTTACTATCTCTCAGAATGTGACTCCAAAAACAATCCTTAGACTCCACTGGGAAATAAAAATCCATTAACGTTACCACTTTCTCATTATGCATTATCCCTCAGCAAATCCTAGTTTTCTCCTTACCCAGGGAAAAGTCCATGGCCCGTGCTTGTAAGTATTCTCTTGCCCAAAGCCTCAACCTCTTTCCCATCTTAGTATTCACTTGGCAAAGCCCCCATCCTGTTTACAATTAAATCTAAGTTGAACCTATTCCTACATGACGGAAAGTGGTTGGAGAGAAACTCAACCATGGCAACTTGTCTCACTTAATTTTGGGGCACCCTTTTAAGCTCTTAGAGTTTCCCAGCAATCGTGATATATTTCCCTAACACATTTCACTGTCCCATTTTGCTAGATGATGATTCCATGCTTTCTTCTCTCTTCCTAGCACTTGTACCTCTTCCTTCTTTCTGCCTCCTACTCTGCAGATGACTTTGCTTCTCTTCCCCAATTCCCCTGCCTCCTTAAAACTGAAGTGATCAGAAGAGGTCTATGGCCCGCACTATGGCTCTTCCTTCCTATCTACATCTGCCCTCTGCACACTGGCCTTCTCTCTGCCACTATGAGTGGGCTGTCATATCCCAGCAAAGTCAACAATCCCTATTCTACAACAAATTTCATCACCTTTAACCTACTAAGGCACAGAAAATTTCAGAAAATTTGCTCCTATTTAACATCATTCCTTTCTCTTCTACTGGATCTTTACCAATCAGCATATATCTGTTCCTTTATTTCTCTCACCTTGAAACAACAACAAAGAAATATTATCATAATCCTCTTCCTTTCAGCTATTGCAATGTTTCTTTCTTTTTATAGCAAAATGACTCATTTGTCTATTTTCACTGTCTCTAATTTCCCTCCTTTTCTTTTCTTTTGGAATCATTGTCTTTATGCATTATCCCTAACCTTTCATCATAACTGCCTTTGTTGAGGTCTCGAATGACCTTCATTTGGCTAAAACTCAACTGCAAATTCTCTGTGTTCATTTTATGCTGCTGCCTCCATTTTGATTTCCAGAACATCTCTTTCTTTTTGTCCCACTTCACTAGCCATTCCTCCTTAGACGCCTTTCCTTTTTCTTCCATTTCTTCAACCTCTTAATGTTGGAGTTCCCCAGAACACCACCTTGCATTTGTTCTCTTTTTCACCTATACTTCATCTCTTGGAAATATAATTTTATTCTCATGGCTTTTAAGACCATTTATACATTATTAATCCCATTTTTTTTGTATCTTCCATCTGACCCTCCTCTATAAATGGTAGTCTTGTGTATATCAAACAGTCTACTTGGGGTTTCCACTTAGATATATTTCCACTTGTAGATATAACTTATATCTCAAATTTAACAAGTCAGAAACTTACTATTACCTCACCCCAGATCTGCTTCTCTAATGTTTCTCATCTCAGTTAAAATAATTTCATCTTCTAATTGCTCAAAACAAAAACCCTAGTATTTTAATGGTCATCTTTTTTTCCCCCACTTCGTTCTTGTTCAGTTTACTAACAAATCATTGGACCTCTAACTTCAAAGTATATCCATACCTGACCACTTCCTATCATATCCATTGTTTCTCAATTGGACCAAGATAGCATTGAGTTTTACTTGTGTCATTCAATAGACTTCTAGTTGGTCACTTTACTCCCGTCCTTGCTTTGCTTTAGTTTATTCTCAACGCAACATACAGAACAAATCCTAAAAATTTAATTTAGACTTTGTCACTCCTTTACTCCAAATCATCCATGGCAATTACATCCCAGTCGGAGAAAGTGCTCCTAAATGATCTGGCTCCTCATGACCCCTCCGACCCCTTTGCTCTGCTCCAGCATTTCCAGCCTGTTCACCCTTCTCATGCCTCCTGACACACACCAGCACATTCCATCTTTGGAGCCTTTACACGTCTGCCTTCTCTGCCTGAAAGTCTTTTCCTCAGATACTATCAACCCATCTCCTTCACTTGCATCATATTTTTTCTAAAATGTATTTTTCTCAGTGAGATCTTTCCTGAAAAACTTGCTTATATTTGCCACACTTGACCCTATATTCCTTATCCTCTTCTGTGCTTAAATTTGTGTCCTTAGCATTTTTCTTATACCTAATGCTAAAACCCTCTATCTATCCATCTGCCATTTATGTCTGTCTGTCTGTATGTATGTATCTGCATCTATTTGTCTAGTTTATTGTCTGACTTCCTTAGAAGAGTGAAAGCTTCTTGAGGAGGGGTATTTACTTCATTGTTCATTTCTGTGTAACCAAACCTTGAATAGTCCCTGACTCGTGTTAAAGTGTTCAATAACTCTTCATTAAAGAAAAAAAGAAAATATTACTAAAACACTGGTTGGCCGCCCTACGTTGGATTTCCCTGGCTTCTTGGCTCACTGTTTTCTATTGTATAGGTTCCTCAACTTCCCTTTGTCTTTTCTCTCTCTTTCCTTCCTTTTGCAGATCATTTCCTTTACTTGCCTGAAGCAAAGTGGTCCAAAGATCATTTTGGTGCTTGAGGGTTCCCTTGAATTCTTACCCTCAATTCCATGTAGGTTTTTCAAGTGCTTTTTCAAAGCAAATATTGTGAACTCCCCAAGGAAGATAAAAGGTCTCTACTTTCTTTCATTATATGAACTATTAAATATAATTAGCTTGGGGCGCCTGGGTGGCTTAGTGGTTAAAACCTCTGCCTTTGGCTCCAGTCATGACCCCAGGGTCCTGGGATCGAGCCCCACATCAGGCTCTCTGCTCCACAGGGAGCCTGCTTCCTCCTCTCTCTGCCTGCCTCTCTGCCTACTTGTGATCTCTGTCTGTCAAATAAATAAATAAAATCTTTAACAAGAAAAAAATATATAATTAGCTTATTAAGCAAGTTTTGGTCAAACAATAGTGAGAAGTAAGGATTATATTAATTTCCAGATTGCAGATGAGCCTTCTAAACAAGTTTCTCTTCCCAAAAGTCTTTCTATGTATGTATTTTAGAAGAGTATGAGATAGCTCCTCACAACATTTTATTTGTACTATATGTTCAAACATTTCTGGGACTAGCATATACAATGTGTTCATGTTGATTAATACTAATTAAGGGCTCATGGTACTTAAAAATAGAGTAACTAGTGAGAGATGTTTCAAGAGAATATGGAGACCTATTTGTAGAGACTAGATTATGTAAAATTATTATTAGAATTAGTTGAAGATAAGGCAACACATAAATCAACTTAACAAATGATATTAAATTGTGAGGTACTGTAAACATCACTGAAGTCAGAAACTTTAGGCAAATGGAATGCAGGACCGGAATATAGACAAGAAATTTATCATTCAACATACAGATAAAATTCAATAAAAATAATGTTAATAACACATATTTGAAAATTAGTTTGTAAAAACATTAATTCCAGAGAGATTTAAAAATAATTGCATTAAACTAGAAATGATTTCAATGAAAGCTCTCTGTGTGATGGGAAAAAAGGACAGCTCTGCATTACCAGGATTTCTGAATTAATTGTCCATTTAATTGGTCTGATGAAAACATTTCTCACAGAATAACATTCAGATTAATTAAGAACAATGCAGAAGTAACATGGAAAATCTGTATCAAAAGAGACCATGAAAGCATCAACCCCAGTGTGGGCTGCGTCATTACTGAGTCTCTTACGTACCACGCATACGTTGTCATCATCATCATCGTCCTTCTGCCCTCTGCCTACTGTTCTTTTCTGACTGTTCAGTCCATCCCCACTCGCCCTCCCCACTCCTTCCTGTTCTAGCAGCTGTACTTGCTCAGATCTCACAACTTTGTACCTGCTTTTGCCTTTTCCTGGAAATTCTTTTCTGTGGATATTCAACATGACTTTCTCCATGACAAGTTTCTCCACTACTCTATCTAAATTTCGTAGCTCTTATTCCTCGTTTTAGTTTTCTCCTGAGTCCTCAGTACAGTCTAACATGCTCTATGTTTTATTTATTTATTTTGTTTTATACATTAGTATGAAAGCTTCATGGAGACAGAAATTTTAGTCCATTTTACTCACTGAAAATAGTGAACTGGCACATAATATTTAGTTAATATTTGTTAAATGAACAATCTCATGAAGGTAAATTTAATTTCTGCCATTTGGTACCACAACTTTAAAAGGGTTGAACTGACAGTTAGAAATTCTGGGTTTTAGTATCTGTCTTTTCACTTACTGGCTCTGCTGATTGGCCTAAACAATTTTGCACACCTGTAAAATGAGGATGATAATATGACCTTGATACCTCTATGACGTTAGGAGGAACACATGTGTTTGTAAAGAAGTCCCATTACTGGCAACATTTAACCTACAATTATATGAATGAAATATCAGAGTATAGCCTGGTTTTATACAGACATATCCTACGTATTATCCTGTGCAGGATACTTACATGTATTCCCCTCAACATTATGAGTTGTTGATGGAGACCTTCTGGGAAGGGGACATGTTTTGTGCTTTGGAGCACAAAGATCAGCTAGCAAGGGCAATTTGTCTTTTGAAGGAGAGTCCTGGGCCACAGTTCCTCCTGCAGAAGTTTCTTCCCCTGGGTTGATTTTGGCTCCCATTCGGCAATCTACAGATGTTTCCGATTGCCATGATCAGGTGGTGGTGGTGAGATCTAGTAAGTAGAGGCCAGTAATGCTGTTGACCATCCTACAACACATACAGGGGTCTCTGACAACAAATACTTACAGAGTCCAAAATTCTCTAAAGGCTTCTGGAGCTGGAAGATTTGCCACTCTCAGAATCTTCTCCCCAGACTGTTGTTTACAAGTCACATGGTGAATTTTTTTGATGGAATTGTCTGGCTGTGGTCATTTGGGAGCCTCTGGGAAGTAGGATTGTGTCAAAGAGTGCATAGGCACCAGTAAGTAAGAAGAAAAAACAAAAACCTCTGCATATTCAAGCTAAGACAATAAAAAAAGATCAGTATATATTTTAAGGGCTATAGAGAGGATCACATAATTATATAGTGTAAAAGAACATGGCTTTGACCTCAAGTCTTCTTCAAAGGCTAAAATGTGAAGAGAAAGCAATGGTAATTGTCTGTCTTTTGAATGGGAATTGTGGGGGTTAAGATCTTACGTTATTTGACCATATTTTTCATTATTAAAATTATGTTTCTAGGCTACTACAAATGAATTTTCTGAAAAGAGAAAAGAGTGGTAATTATTTCAGTGGTCTCAGCTCTGTTCTTTTATTAGAATAACAATTCCCTAAAGATCCTAATAGGAAATTGGATTGAATTCTGAACCAGAATAAATGTAGCAAGAACTATAAGTTTAGATGGAAAATTAGACAACCTGAATTATATAAATAAATATTTGTACATTAATCTGTAAACAATTGTAGCATCAATGTACTTAAACAAAGCTAACTTTATTGCCTAGTGATTCTGAGTAAGAAGGGGTCTTTGCTTTATAGAAACCCAAACCACAAGAATTCCCAGTTCCAAATTCTTTCTTTCTTTTGTGGCTAATACTGATTGAGGAAGTCCAAGGAATGCCGAAAATGCTATTTCCTGAATAATCTTATTTCTTTTTTATTTTAAAGTAATATTTATTTTTTATGTAGATACTTACCCAAAAGATAAGAATAAAGAGTTTTAAAAATGTATTATTAACAGCAAGTGTGACTTTTTGCTTCGGATTTCAAACAGAAGGTGCAGAAGAATGACACCCAAATAAACTAGTGTTAAATTCGAGGATGTGTTCTATGGATGTGTTTTGAAAGATCCTTCTTTACATTCCTTTTTATATGACTTCTATACATAAAGTTTTTCATACTATAATACATACAAGCTGAATTTGCATTCCTTCCTTCTTAACTAAGGATTCCAGTCATTTTCTTTCTTCCTCCCTTGTTCAGAAGGTAGTTAATGAATATTTAACTCATGGCAACACTAAAGAGATCTTAGGCTCATTTAGAAAAGACTGAATCTCATAAATGTATTAATATTTAGTGAATGTGCTTTATCACAGCGTGTCTGGGTTTTTGCTGCTCATTTCCTTGTGATAAGATTCCTGGGCAGAGCAAGTCTTCCAAAGTAAGCCCACAGGGCTGCCTGGCAAGTTTATTTTGGGAAGGAAATAATCAATTTAGAGCTATTACTGTAGGAGTCCTTATCGAGCTCATTTCCTCATCTAATGCTTCACAAGCTAATATTACATGTTTAGTAGCAACTTCAAAGGAATAGAACTGTGCTTTGCAGGTTTTATTAATGTGAAATTTCTCTGAGGGCACCAAGTGTTTGCCATTAACATGACTATACTCCACAGGCTTGCAAACATAGGTCATAAAAGCTGTACCAGAGCCCCATGCTGCTGCAGCCCAATACTATTCATGTGACTTGGTTCCTGTTAGATTATAAGGGCTGGGTTGGGGGGTGCTGTTGTGCTCACAGACTTCCTCTTCTCCATTCCATTCGCCATATTGAAAATAGTAATTTAGCCCAAGAGCAATGTGGACAAAACAGTGGTACAGGGAGGGTCTTGTCCACACTCAGGTAAGAATAGTGTGATAATGGCCGAAGTTTAACATATCCTATACACTGCTTTGGTGTTTTGCTTTTCGTTTCTAGACAGTCCATTGAAATGTAGGCCAATATCCACACAGAGAGACATTTAATGTTCCTGAGTACAACCAGCAAAAAGAAAATATTTAAACATGATATGTAAGACATTTGAAGGAAGGCAAAAAGAGAGTTCGCCTCGAGGCAAGAGTGGGGATTCTACTGAGATTTCTTAAGGAGAAACAAGAGGGATTATATACGTCTGCCAAATCAAGGTCTCTTGGTGCCTATTTCAAAACACTGTAGCACGATTACCTTCTGACCGTGAGGATGAGATTCTTCTGCTTTGTCACACGTTTGACTAGACTCACAGGGCAGATGGTTTGCTCCATCAGCCAGTACTACCCGCCGCTGGACAGGGGGAGGGAGAGGATTTTGCTCTCTGGTCTCATGGAATTGGCCACCTGAACACAAGTCCTTTTCTGCTTCAAATGACTACCATTTTCTTTTCCTACAGCCACCTTGAGAAGCCTCCTTTGTCACAGATTGGTTAAACCAGTTCCGGAAGAGTCATGGAAGCAGCGCCTGTTCTCAGGGCTGGAGAGGTTGTGTAGACGCTCCTGTCGTAAATGAGCTGCAGCTGCACATTGGGGCTGGTGGAGGGGCCCAAGTGAGAAAACGAAAACATCCCCTGGAATTTGGCTAGTGTTTTAGGAAAAAGAGGATAAAAATACGGAAATTATAGGAAAATCATTAGCAGTTGGTTGGTCATTTTTCTGTGTCAATAGACTTTTGTTTAATACTTCAGATATTTGAGCAGTACTGTAAGGGCTTTTGTTTAGTTTCCCTCACATTAAAAATAGCAAGTTGAGCCGCCAGCTTTTCAGAGCAGGGTTATAAATTAGGAAAAGAAGAGAGAAGAAAATGATATGGAACCTCTAAGTTAAATAAACCCACTTATCCAATTTAAGCTTCGAAAGGGGAAGAGATACATCATAAGGGAGACTTCTTTTTTGGTCCCACAGTTAGCTATCAAAATATCTCTCTGATGAATATTTGTTTAGCGCTCAGAACCTTATTAATAGGGGACTATTTTCAGAGAGGGATCTTCTTTCTGATTGAAACGAAAATGGCAAAATCCTAAACAAAATCTATGACAGGAAATTAAAGACAGAAAAGTCTTTTTTGAACAAATCATTATTTTATATTTTCATGCAATCCTTTGAAGGAGGTTTTTTTGGCATCATTTTTCTGGAACCCAGATGCCATAGATCTGTCGTATTTCATAAACCAGGTCAAGTTATCTTACTGTGAAAGTCAAATAAAGGTCAATTTGTAAAGAGAAAATATAAAAAAATAAACTTATTTTTAAATTTTTTTTTATAACTTTTTTCACTTCACTATGCTCAAATCTAAAGCAGTATTTGATTCAGCACAGACACCCATTTAGTTTATTTAAGTTTAGTAATAACTTGACTTAATAATTCCATATTTCATGGTGTTCTGTCAAATGGCTCACAGCATCCAGGTCTCTTCCATATGAGCTGGGATGAGAGGGCACACAGCTATCCCCAGGCCCTCTAGTTCTCGAGCTCCATGAGATTTTACTCTCATGGGGCTTAGAAAGAAATAATGATCTTAAATCACAAACCTACAAACCTCTAGGAACTAGCAGAAAAGAGTTTAAAAAGAATCACTTACCCGAGTTTAGGTTTGATCCTGAATGTTCCCCAATTGTTTTCAAAGATTTTGACTTCCCCTGGAGTTTCCGTTAAATCTTATTATCACCACCACTCCTGAATTCTTCCCTTCTTATGGTTATTTTTAAAAAGATGCAGTTAATTTTATAGAAACTCTTGTCCTCTGTTTTTCTTTTTTTTTTTTTAAAGATTTTATTTATTTAACTTGACAGACAAGTAGGCAGAGACAGAGAGAGGAGGAAGCAGGCTCCCCGCTGAGCAGAGAGCACGATGCGGGGCTCAATCCCAGGACCCTGGGACCATGACCTGAGCTGAAGGCAGAGGCTTAACCCACTGAGCCACCCAGGTGCCCCTGTCCTCTGTTTTTCTTATTCTACTTCTTCCTGTTCTCTATTTCTACCCATGACTCTTTTTCTCTTGGAGTTGATGAAATGCCTTTGACTCTTATCCTGTCTTGTCATAGGATGACAGGTTTATTCTCATCTAGTCCCTCCATGGGTGTTGGGTACAGGCGAGAGGATATACAATTTCTACCAAATATGGAAATAACCTAATATATTTTTTCAGAAGTCAGTGTGTATGTCATTTTCTGAATTTGCAAATTACATTATGGGATATATTAAGCTACTATGGAAATTGCCTTTATTGGAGGTTAAAAATGTAAAAATACTGTCAATTTCATCAGGTTTATGAATTTTAATATCACAGATGCTATGACATTATCAGAGATGCTATACTGATTTCCATTGTTTTTCATTACAATAAACCTCAAAATATAAACATCTATTCTATGTTTATATTTAGAATTCTCCCCATCCCAGCTTCTTGGGAAAACCACACTAAATACAATTAACATCATTTTAGATGTTGAATTCCCTGATGCATCATTTCACAACTACATATGGTTTTTCTAACACTTCAATTGCTGTCAGTTGTTACTATAAATAGATGGAAATTTTTAATATAATTTGCTGATTTTAGTTTAGTACCACAAATACTTGAGAAAATTTTTTTATGTATTTTACAGTGAGATAACTGTGAATGCTTTAGCATTGTAGACTGGCCTGTCTGATGATATCAGTTTTTAGCAACCTAATGAGCAAAATCCAATTATCTCTCCTGTATTTCTGATGATTCATAGGTCCCTTCCTGCCTCTGGATCAAGACCATGTTTTACCAAGAGTCCTCTTACACCTTTGGTGTTCACTTGAGAATTGCTTTCAGCTATGTTCTTTTTCCTGTTAACACCTGTACCAAAGCTGTTGCGGATATAATTTTCAAAGCATGCCTTGAAAAAGAGATTCTTGTATTTTTACCTTATTGGAGGGAACACTTCATCCAAACAGAAAAGACACTGCTTATAGAGCCAAACTTACTCATAGTATCTATGTTTTTAATTTTAGTTATGTTAGTAAGATTACTTACTACAGTTAAAGATTTCCATGCACATAGCACACTGAAAATAGAACACATGTCTCAATATATCTTCTTTCCATATCATTTATCACAATACATTCAGAAGTCCATGTATTTTCCACACTTGAAGGAAAAGAAAATGTAATTTATAGTATTTTTCTGCATTGATACCCAATTTTTGTTGTGGTTAAATTATTATGAATGCCTTCATCTTCGGAATAGTCAACAGTAGTTTTGAGTGTATAGTAGATCCACCCATCCATCTATCCATCCACATTTTCCTGCCCATCCATCATCCATCCCTCATTGTGTATACTCTCTATGTGGATATATTTGAGGCTTTAGAATTTGGAGATAACACATCACATTTTCTGCAGAGCTGAACACAAGGCAAGGAGGTTGGCATTAGACAGGAAAATGGAAGCTGGAGCATTATTCTACATTGGTCTCTTGAAGGATGTGTTCATTAAAACTCAGGAAAGAGGAAACAGAATAAAACACACCATTTGTTTAAAGAAAGACCATTTAAAAACAAGAATTACTAGAGTTTTACTTCTACAGACAGATGTGAAATGCAGCACAAAGGAACTCAATAATCATTTCCCTCCAGAAATCAGCAGCATGCAACACAGAAGCCCTCTGACATTGGTCTCTGCTTTTCTAATAGGAAATAAATCTTAGAAACAGCTGAGAGATAAAGGAGAGATTATCAGAAAAGGCTAAGTATCTAAATCAAGGTCTATAGAATGAAAAAAATAAATACATAAAAAAAAATCTCCTTTAGGAAAAAGAGAGAAGACAGATGGCAAGAGAAACACACTTTTAAAAATGACAACTATGAAATTGATTCAAGAAGGAAAAATACAGGATTTGGACTTAGAACTGGAAGAATTTTTAGTCTGTCTACCTTTGGACACTCAGGCAAATTATTTAAATACATTCTAACATACATTTTTTTCGATTGTCAAGTGAACCTAAATACTTTCTTGAGAATTAAATGAAATAATGTATGAAAAATAATTAAAATTCTGTCAGGAAAGGCACACAATATTTATTAGAGTCCTTTCTCACATTTTTCTCACTTTTGGCTTGAATTTCAGCACTCCTAGTAAGCTTTAGTCAAATGGTGGACACAAGGTAGCCTATGAGGTACACTTTATAAAATTTTGAACGCTTAGGTTTGGATTGCTAAATTCAGACTTTGAAGACAAATTCAAGTACACCAATAACTTCCTTCCCCAGCTTCTTTCCAGTCAGCCTTCCCGGTAAATAGTTTGTATGTGTATGTTGGGTGAAGGAGGGGGGGGCATCCCAAGTATTTTCTGATCTTTTCCATAAACCCTCATTTTTCTTATTGTTCAGAGTGGAAAAGAGGCAGGAGGAGGAATCTGAGATAATTCTTGCTTAAAACTTCAAATGGAGGCTAGCTAAGCAATAGCTGAGCTGAGACAGTAATGGCTTCCCTTGAACTCTTGGCTCTGAAGTTGAGTCAGAGAAAGCAGAATGGAAGCTTTAGAATACATGATTTCCACTGGTTCCCACTTACTCTTTCATTTATGTCCCACTTCATTTCTGGCCGTGGACAGTGATGCTTTCCCTGATCACACTAAGGGAGGTATCTCTATTTTTTCCTAACTCAAATGCTACCAAGTATCGCAACACATATTTGTTGCTTTAATAGTGACTTAAATTGTCTATTACATTTTATGTTTAAATGAATTGTTTTCCTAAATAAGCAGAAAGAATATCTTCTCAGGCTTTGGCCACATGGTATTCTGTACACTGTGTAAAAATATAAATATTATACACATAGTCTCTTTACTCATTCTAACTTGATATAAACATGAATCTTTTCCTCATTTTCAATTTAGTTTGGGTTTTCTTTCTTGATTTTATTTGGCATTTTATTAGTTTAAACACTTTATACACATTTCTGCTCTATAATTTATCAGTATTTTCTTTATTATTCCTATTGTCCTACTTCTCTGAAGATTGCTTATGATTTTAAAATTTCTAAAATTGAATACTAATTTATTTGAGTTCATTATTTTTCTCTTAACCACGAAAGATTTTTAAACCATGTCTTTGTTTTTAAAATCAGCTGGACCCTCTTTCCTTAAGTTTCCTAAAAGTATTCTCGCTTTTATTACTTTTTAGCTTTAGTTTTATTCTTTATTGCATTGTGGCCAGAAGAGAAAAACTGCAAATTCCACTTCAGACTATTTATTTGAGATTTTTCTTCTATCCTGCACATGTATTCACTATTTGTAGCATACAATTTCCATACTCACTAGATTCTTGGCAAACTTATTTTCAATATTTATAGTATTGACATTTATGAGTGACCCTGAAGTTACATAACAGAATTTTTTTTTCAATTTTCCTGAGGCATGAATTTGAACTTCATGTGTTATAAAACTAGAGGACAGGGAAAGGGTAACTAGGAAATCAATAGATGTAGTTGTCCACTCAATATCCTGATTTCAAAAAAATTGGGGCTTTCCAAGGGCTGTCAGGTACACTGTGGTTCTCAGTGTGAATTAGAAAATATTCTATAGAACTTCCCCCCTCCAATTTCAGGGGATAAGAACACTCTTGGAAATGGCTTAAAATAAATCTTGTCTATTTATTATAGTTTTCTAAATTTAAATTTGACTCATTTATTTGTTCTACAATGGGTTTAGAAGTTTCAGGCCTCTCTCAACAATGGTATGCTTGTCAATTTTTCCTTATTTTCATTTTTAAAAATTTTTCCTTATTTTCAAACATTTTTTGTTTTGTGGATAAAGACCTGTATGATCCATAAAGGCACACATACAGTGCTTTATTGCTCAACACATTGTTTCCTGATTTATAATTTCCTTGAGGGTCGTACATTGTGTAAAAATGTACAATATGAAAAACTCTTTCATTCTCAATTTTTGGATTTGGCCTTAAATTCTACTTTGATTTAATATTGTCTCTCAGTACTCTTGTTTTTATTTATTTATTTATTTATTTATTTAAGATTTTATTTATTTATAAGAGAGAGAGCATGGGGAGCAGCAGAGGGAGAGGGATAAGCAGACTCCACACTGTGCGCAGAGCCTGATGCGGGGCTGATCTCAGAACCCTGAGATCATGACCTGAGTCCAATCAAGAGTCAGATGCCTGATTGAGCCACCCAGGCGCACCCTGTTTTTTTTTTTTTAAGTTTCATAAATACACTAGTATGATTTTTGTGGTAACTATTTGTGTTTATTGTTAAAATATGATAGTTTTAAATAATTGATAGTTGGATCTTGTTTTAAAGACTAATATGAGTGTTTTTGTCTTTTTTAAATTTTAAATTGAAGTATTTTTAATGAGCAATACATTCAAGTGGCACAAAATCCAGAATGTACACAATGATATATAGTGAAAAACCTTCCTTCTATTACTATCATCTGGGCCTAGTTTTTCCCTTTCAGAAGTAACTGTTAATCATTTTCCTGTGTATCTTTTCAGAGATAATTTATGACCATATAAGCAAGCATACAAAGACATACATTTTTTGTTCATATGCACACACACAGGCACATATACTATTTCTATGCTTTGCCTATTTTACTTAACAATTAACTTTGGGGACACCTGGGTGGCTCAGTCAGTTAATGGCCCGACTCCTGATTTTGGCTCAGGTCATGATCTCAGAGTCATGAGATCGAGCCCCACATTGGAGCTCCATGCTTAAGATTCTTTCTTTCTGTCTCCCTCTGCCCCCCTACCTCCACTACCTCCACTAGCATTCTCTCTCTCTCAAAAAAAAAAAAATTAACTTTGTAGATTGTTACATATCAGTACTACATAATGAGTTTCTTCATTCTTTTAGATGGCTGCATAGAATTCCATGTTGTATGCAGGTAAAATTTATTTCACTATTCCATGGATGTCTTGCTTAGGTTCTTTTCAGTCTTTTGATATTATAATTTTGCTGTGAATAACCTTGTACATCCACCTCTTTTTCACATTGCTAATATATCTATAAAATCCTAGAACTGGAATTGCAAGATCAGAGGGCATTTAAAATTTCTTTTTTGGGGGAATATATATTTTTTTCAATTCTTGAGTAGGTAATATACCACACACTAATGAATTCAAAGGAAAAACAGAGTAGGCAGGATTACCCACCCTTCCAAGAAAAAAAAAATGTCCACATTCTTATCTCCAGCACCTATGAATACACTGCCTTACCTGGAAAAAAGGACTTTCTAGATGGGATTAAGTTTAAGGACTTTGAGATGGGGAGAATATCCTGGATTATGTGGCTGGGCCAATCTAATCACATAAATCTTTAAATAGGAGAGGATTTCCTGGCTCTGGTTAGAGAAGACGTGAAGACGGATGGAAGAGTAGAGAGATGTGCTGATGCTGGAAAGGGTACCAAAAGCCAAGGAATGCACGTGGCCTTTGGAAGCAGGAAAAGGCAAGGAAATGGATTTTCCCCTGGAGTCTGCAGAGACATATGCCCTCCTGTAACATTGCTCTTTGCTCCGTGAGACTTTTGTCAGACTTCGGGCCTACAGAATTCCAAGGTTATAAACCTGTGTGCTTTAAACCCCAATTTTGTGGTAATTTGTTAAAGTGGCATAGAAACCAATAAAAGGGAAAAAGATAAGAATAACGATCCACATTTCCCTTCTCCTAAGTAAACTAACTCATTCCTCCCACCAGATACAACCATTTTCACCTAGTTGTGCACTCTTTCTGAGACATTCTATGCATTTACGAGCATTCATATGCATTGTGTCATGAGTTCTAAGGCACATCTTTTTTTCATTTTTTTAAATGTGAAATTGGGATACATTTTAGAATCCAGGGTTCTCAAAATTGAGTCCTCTTGAGAAGATCTGCATTTGCTTCTGTCAATCACCTGAGGTCCTACCAACCTGAAACTACCCCAAGTTAAATGATCTAAGTTATAACTCTTCTGTTTCTTCAACCGTGTTGATAATGTGAATTTAATCCACAAACCCGTGTGAGCATTGGCTTATGGTTCAAATTCCAAGGGGGAGATTATTTTCCTTTCTCCAAGTAGTGTCAAGTTTGAGACACGCTAGTTTCCCTGCTATCTCTCTACATGGTGGGTTTTCATCTATCTTTAGTGAGGATGTAGCAGTTTGTTGATTCTCAGTCTTGGAGGTTTGTCCTTCCTCATTATATAATTTGTAAATTGCAATTGACAGTTTCCTAAATTTGATGAGGTATGCTATGTAAGAAAATTTCATTCAACGGGAAGATTTGTATTTTCTTCTGTGTTGTTGTTTTGGGCGATCAAAATTTTCTGCCAAGTTGTTGGTTAAAGGAGAGATAGGCATCATTGCAACCATTCACATTAAGAACATTCTTTATTCTCCACCATTTTATCTCAGATATAGGCCATGACTAATATGAATTGCTTCAATAACAGAGAGGAATTTTGACTTTCACTTGCTTGAATGTCAGCACATGTGATCAGAGGGTAGTTTTGCTATGAAATCTGGACTGGGTTTTCCCTTCATAATCATCCAGGGCATTCCCTTCCCTCAACTCTCTTTCTTGTGCTGGACCATGTTTACTGTTGCTCATGTATTCTCTTTCATGGTCAACTTCGTTTTGGTAGAGCATCTCGCCAATGCTTCCTGGGAGCAGGAGATGAGAGATAACCTTTCAAAGACAACATATGTCTCAAAATGTCTTTATTCCAATCTTCCTGTATCTGCTTGTTGTTTTGGATGAGTATAGGAGTCTGGATTGGAAATAATTTTTCTTCAGTATTTTTAAAGCATTGGTGTGTGTGTGGTTAGTTCCTGGTGGTGGTGTTAGAGGGTAGAAAGCATTATCATTCCTAATTCTTTGTATTCAACCTGCTTTTTGTTTGCTTTCATTGTTGTTGTTGTCGTTTTATTTTTTACTCTAGAAGCTATTAAGTTTTCCTCTTTGTCTGCATTTTTGTACAATGTTATAGTAATGTGCTTTATTGTGGGTCTGCTTGTTTACATTGTGTTGGACACTAAGTAGACCCTTTAATTTAGAAACTCATGTCTCTGAATCTGTTTTTTTTTTTTTTTTAAGATTTTATTCATTTATTTGATAGAGAGAGAGAGAGAGAAACAGAGAGGGAACACAAGTAGGGGGAGTAAGAGAGGGAGAAGCAGGCTTCCCGCTGACCAGGGAGCCCCATGAAGGTTTGATACCAGGACCCTAGGATCATGACCTGAGCCAAAGGCAGATGCTGAACAACTGAGCCACCCAGATGCCTCATAAAAGATTTTGTTAATGATTTTCTTCCTCCCATCACTCCATTTTTCTACATTCCTTTGCAACCCCTATTACTCAGGTGCTGAACCTCTTAGAATGGCCTTCCAATTTTCTTATCTTTCTCTCCTATGTTTCCTCTTTGTTGTTCTTTTGCTCTATATAGTGGGTTAATTTTCTTAATTTTACGATCTTTGTTTATTTTTAAACCTTAAAATTTATTTTATTTTGTTTATATATTTTATTTCAAAGTATATTACCTATGATGCTTAACATTTTAAGAGCTTGTTTTCGTTCTCTAAATTTTTTTTTTCTTGGAGGATGTACATCTTGCTTCATGGGTATAATTTATTGTCTTGTCTCTCTGCTGATATCACTGATGATTTCTTTTTAGCATGCTATCTTTTAAAAATATGTCTGCCTAGTTTCCACTCATTCCAAATTTCTTTTACTCCTTTGGTCTCCACCTCATAAAGGAGAAGATTTTCTCAGATGGCAGTTCTGGGATCTCTGGTTGTGATCAAGAAAGGAGGAGTAAAAAGTGATTGGAAGTAGTAGACATACGAATGAGAGTGCCAGCTTCAAATTTCATTGCAGGGTGAACTAGGAAAGCTAATGATGGTTTGCGGGTCATGTAATTCTGTATTTTCATTAGGTACTCAGGTGTTTATGCTTGGAATCTTCCTTTCCAGGTAATTTCTCTTTTACCTTCTCCAGAATGAAACTTGAGATTTCTTGGAGTGCCAGGGTGGCTCCTTTGGATAAGTGTCTGTCTTCAGCTCAGGTCATGATCTCAGGGTCCTGGGATCAAGCCCCACACTGGGCTCTGCTCAGCAGAGAGTCTCCTCCCTCTCCCTCTGGCCCTTTATCCTGCTTGTGCTCTCTCTCTCTCAAATGAATAAATAAAAAATCTTTAAAAAAAGCAACAAGACTTGGGATTTCTTCAGGGATGCAGAAAGAGTAGCCACCTTAAGTGATGGGCTAGGAGAAAGTATTTCAAGCTTTAGAGAATTAACTACTCCTTAAAAAGCTTTCTTCCATTTCTCACCTTATTTTAACACCACACGCACCCTTCACTCCAATTCTGCCACATCTCAGAGGCTTTGGGAGATTTTCCAGTTTAAATTGGATTATCCCTCAGATAAATTGTATGACTCTCCACCAATTTTTATTTCTTTATAGATAGCTTATAATTTTATTTCTTCCAGGTGCTTGAGAATTTTTCTCTTAATCTTCAAAATTAAAACTTTTTCTCTGTATTTTAGAAAGAATTTTAAATTTTGTCTTCTATGTCATTAATTCAGTTTTTAACAAAAAAAATTGGCCTCCAATACACATTTTATTTGAATATTGCATTTTTGGGTTTTTTTTTCCAGCTTTAGAGAGATACAGTTGACATACAACATTCTATAAGCTTAAGGTTTACAATATGTTGATTTGATACACTTATGTATTTCAAAATTATTACTATCATAGCATTAACTAACACCTGCATCACTTCACATAATTACTGTTTTGTTTTTATGCTGAGAACATTTAAGATTTACCCTCAGTGACTTTCAAGTATATAACACAGTATTATTAGTGATAATCACTATGCTGAGATTAGGTCCCCAGAACTTAGTCCTCTTAAAGCTGGAAGTTTGTATTCTCTGACCAACATCTCCCTTCTCCCCATTTACTCCCCAGAACCCCTGATAAGCACCATTCTAGTCTCTGTTTTATGAGTTCGGCTTTTTTTAGATTCCACATGTATGTGATATTATACAGTAGTTGTCTTTCTCTGACTTATTTCACTTAGCGTTATAGCTTCAAGTTTCAGCCATGTTGTCACAAATAGCAGGATTTCCTTCTTTTTTTCAGGCTGAAAAATATCCAATTGTGTATCTATATACATAATCATTTGTGAATATATTATCTATTCATCCATTAATGGACACTTAGCTTGTTTCCACAGTTTGGCTGTAGTGAATAATGCTGCAATGAACGTGGGAATGCAGAAATCTCATCGAGATCCTGTTTTCATTTCCTTTGGGTAAGTACTCAGAAATGGGACTCTTGGATTGTCTGATAGTTTTATTTTTAATCTTTTGAGGAACGATCATATTGTCTTCCACACCAGCTATACCATTTACCTTCCCATCAACAGTGCATAAGAGTTCCCCTTTCTCCACATCCTTGACAACTTATTATCTCCTATCGTTTTTATGATAGCCATCCTAACACATGTGAAGTGATAGTTCACTGTGGTTTTGATTTGCATTTTCCCAATGATTAGTGGTGTTGAACACATCTTTATGTACCTGTTGGCCATTTGTATGTCTTCTATAGAAAAATATCTATTCAGATCCTCTGCTTATTTTTAAAATCAAATTGGTTTTTTGGGGCATTGAGTTGTATGAATTCTTTATATATTGTGGATATTAACTCTTCATCAGATATATGATTTGCACCCGTTTTCTCTCATTCCATAGGCCACCTGTTCATTTTGTTGATAATTTCCTTTGCTGTATAGGAGCTTTTAAGTTTGATGTAGTCCCACTTATTTATTTTTGCTTTTGTCATCTTCACTTTTGGTGTCATATCTAAAAATCACTGCTAAAACTGATCTCATGGGACTTACCCCTTATGTTTTCTTCTAGAAGTTTTATGATTTTAGGTCTTAAATTCAGGTTTTAAATCCATTTTGAGTTGATTTTTGTGTATGGTGTAAGATAGAGCTCCTATTTCATTCTTCTGCATGTGGCTGTTCAGTTTCCCACCACCATTTATTGAAGGGACTATCCTTTCTCCTTTTTGAATATTGCATTTTTTTGTTTCCTTGTGATCTCTTCTCATCTCAGTCACTCTCATTTAATCTCTATTAATTTCTTTTTAATCTCTTCTTTTTGGTAGTATTAACATTTCTATCTCAGGGGGCCATATCATTATTATTGTTCACTCTTGTTCTATCAAGCTTACCATGGGTAGAAATTCCTCTTATAATCTGGCAAATATTTGATTGGTAGTCCTAGGCTTTGATTAATTTCTTTAATTTCATAGTATATAAAGGTAATTTAGTAAGAACTTGGGAGATGTTTTACCAGGACTTGGCAAATAAATTGTATATTAGGGTTTTTGCACATATAAGTTAGTAAAATTGAGTGTTTTTTCCTTGATTTCATGACCATTTCATGCCCCTAATAAGAACATATCTCTCATGGCAGTAGGTCCAGGATATGTACTGGTATAGCATTAAAATAAAACTCAATTAGGAGACTTGTCAACTTTCCAGAAGTAACTAATAACATATACCATAGTCTCAGATGTTCTCAACTCCTTTGTACCAGTGCTATAGAACCACTGAATTGTTGAAAAGTAGACTTTGAGGCACACCATTGTTTTATTGAAATGTAAACTGAGGTTAAAAGAGTTCAGTGGAAGGATAAAAGGAAGATATTTTAGCTACTTTGATAGGGAAGAGACTAGAAGTTAGGGTTTTGCACTATCTAATACTCATTTCATTATGAGTCCTATTCTTGTAGAGTAGGAAGCACAGGAGGGAAAGCCTTGCTTGTGGTTTCTTTATAATTAAGAAAGAGACTTACTCATTAACTAACTCAGCAGGAGATTTTCTTTTCAAGGAGATGACTAGAGGATGACAGAGTCCGGGCTTGACGCACCTTTACTGAAGCATTAAAACCCAAGTCCTTATCAAAAAAACCGAAATCTTGCCATTTGCAATGACATGGATGGAACTAGGGGGTATTATGCTAAGTGAAATAAGTCAATCAGAGAAAAAAATTATATGATCTCTCTGATATGAGGAATTTGAGAGGGGGGTCGAGGGGGGTTTTGGGGTTTAGGGAGGGAAAAAATGAAATAAGATGAAATCAGGAGGGAGACAAACCATAAGAGACTCAGTCTCATGAAATAAACTGAGGGTTGCTGGAGGGTGGGACTGGAGGGATAGGGTGGCTGGGTTATGGACATATGGGTGGGTATGTGCTATGGTGAATGCTGTGAAATGTATAAACCTGATGATTCACAGACCTGTACCCCTGAGGCAAATAATACATTATATGCTAATAAAGAAAAACAAACAAACCCCAAGGGCTTTAGGGGCAGTCAGTTGAACGTCCAACTCTTGATTTTGGTTCAGATCATGAATTCAGGGTCATGGTATCCAGCCCTGCTTTGGGCTCCCAGCTCAGCAGGGAGTCTGCTTGAGGTTCTTTCCCTCTCCCTCTGCCTGTCCTGATCTTTCTAAAATAAAAATTAAAACAAAACAAAACAAAAAAACCTAAGGGTTTTGAAATGTTTTTCAGTGGAGATCAGTCTAAGACAATTCAGGAAATGTATGGTACAGTTCTAGGAGAAAAAATTATGTGACTTAGCTTATGATTCTACATGCAGAGACAAATGTTAATTATCTTGTGCTGGCTTCAGCAGCACATTTATTAAAGTTGGAACAATACAGAGTTTAGCATGGCCCCTGTGCAAAGAGGACAGGCAAATTCATGAAGGGTTCCATATTTTTAAAAAAAAAGAGAAGAAAAATTATCTTGTATCTTTCTCCTTTTCCCTTTTCCCAGTTAATCTGCTGTCCAACTGACATATTCAGAACACTGCAAATAAAATCCCACTTGGCTCAAAACAACGTGAGTCTTCCTATTTGACCCCAGTTCCTAAATTCTCAGTGAAGCTACAGTGTATTGTTTGTGAAAGGAAGTCAGTTATAATTTATCCTGATTTCCCTTTGAATAAACTTCAAAATCACCAAAGTAAACCTGATGATAATTTTGCAATAGATCAGTCATAGAGATTTGCTGAGGGGGAGGTCTAAAAATCAAATGCAGTCAGCTTGATTTGTGCCCTGGTTTGTTTTGGTCATCATGCCCATCTGCCCATCACTTCCGTGGTTTGGGAATAAGAATTGATTTCTCTTTCGGGGACACTGGGAGGAAGCGATTATAGTGTATAATGTAGGGAAAGGAGATAGAATAAGTAATTAAGAACTATAATAAGTAAAGAAGAACTGAAAGATAAGAATTTTAGCATTTCTGTTGTTGTTATCTGTTTGTTTACTTGAACCTTGAGGCCACTTGACTAGGATGGGGACACTTACAGCTTCAAAAAAAAAGAAAAATAAATTTGGCAATATACTTTTTAAATAAAGTCATTTAACTAGTTATCTTTCTCTCCACATATTATAGTCCAGGGTACCCAGACTCTTTAAAATAATTAAAAATTATTTTTCTTAACATATAATGTATTATTTGCCCCAGGGGTACAGGTCTGTGAATCATCAGACTAACACATTTCACAGCACTCACCATAGCACATACCCTCCCCAATGTCCATAACCCAGCCACCCTATCCCTAGCCCCCCACCACCGGCAGCCCTCAGTTTGTTTGTGGGATTAAGAGTCTCTTATGGTTTGACCCTCTCCTGATCCCATCTTGTTTCATTTTTTCCTTCCCTACCCTTACAACCTCCCATCCTGCCTCTCAAATTCCTTATATCAGAGAGATCATATAATTGTCTTTCTCTGATTGACTTATTTCACTCAGCATGATACCCTCTAGTTCTATCCACCTTATTGCAAATGGCAAGATTTCATTTCTTTTGATGGCTGCATAGTATTCCATTGTATATCTATACCACCTCTTCTTTATCCATTCATCTGTTGATGGACATCTAGGTTTTTCTATAGTTTGGCTATTGTGGACGTTGCTTCTATAAACATTTGGATGCACATGTCCCTTTAGATCACTACATTTGTATCTTTAGGGTAAATACCCAGTAGTACGATTGCTGGGTCATAGGGTAGCTCTATTTTCAACTTTTTGAGGAACCTCCATATTGTTTTCCAAAGTGGTTGCACAAGCTTGCATTCCCACCAACAGTGTAGGAGGGTTCCCCTTTCTCCGCATCCTCTCCAACATCTGTCGTTTCCTGACTTGTTAATTTTAGCCATTCTGACTGGTGTCAGGTGGTATCTCATTGTGGTTTTGATTTGTATTTCCCTGATGCCGAGTGATGTGGAGCACTTTTTCATGTGTCCGTTGGCCATCTGGATGTCTTCTTTGCAGAAATGTCTGTTCATGTCCTCTGCCCATTTCTTGATTTAGTTTTGTTAACTGTTTCCTTTGCTGTGCAAAAGCTTTTGATCTTGATGAAGTCCCAATAGTTCATTTTTGCCCTTGCTTCCCTTGCCTTTGGCGATGTTTCTAGGAAGAAGCTGCTGTGGCTGAGGTTGAAGAGGTTGCTGCCTGTGTTCTCCTCAAGGATTTTGATGGATTCCTGTTTCACATTGAGGTCTTTCATCCATTTTGAGTCTGTTTTGGGGTGTGGTGTAAGGAAATGGTCCAGTTTTATTTTTCTGCATGTGGCTGTCCAATCTTCCCAACACCATTTGTTGAAAAGACTGTCTTTTTTTCCATTGGACATTCCTTCCTGCTTTGTTGAAGATTAGTTGGCCACAGAGTTGAGGGTTGATTTCTGGGCTCTCTGTTTTGTTCCATTGATCTATGTGTCTGTTTTTGTGCCAGTGCCTTACTGTCTTGATGATTACAGCTTTGTAATAGAGCTTGAAGTCTGGAATTGTGATGCCACCAACTTTGGCTTTCTTTTTCAACATTCCTCTAGCTATTCGGGGTCTTTTCCAGTTCCATATAAATTTTAGGATTATTTGTTCCATTTCTTTGAAAAAACCTGAAGGTATTTTGATAAGGATTGCATTAAATGTGTAGATTATTTTACACAGCATAGGCATTTTCCCAATATTTGTTCTTCCAATCCATGAGCATGGAACGTTTTTCCTTTTCTTTGTTTCTTCCTCAATTTCTTTCATGAGTACTTTATAGTTTTCTGAGTACAGATTCTTTGCCTCCTCGGTTAGATTTATTCCTAGGTATCTTACCGTTTTGGGTGCAATTGTAAATGGGATTGACTCCTTAATTTCTCTTTCTTCTGTCTTGCTGTTGGTGTATAGAAATGCAACTGATTTCTGTGCATTGATTTTATATCCTGACACTTTACTGAATTCCTGTATAAGTTCTAGCAGTTTTGGAGTTTTCCACATAAAGTATCATATCATCTGCAAAGAGTGAGAGTCTGACTTCTTCTTTGTTGATTCGGATGCATTTTATTTCTTTTTGTTGTCTGATTGCCTAGGCTAGGACTTTTAGTACTGTGTTGAATAGCAGTGGTGATAGTGGACATCCCTGCCATGTTCCTGACCTTAGGGGAAAAGCTCTCAGTTTTTCCCCATTGGGAATGATATTTGCTGTGGGTTTTTCATAGATGGCTTTGATGATATTGAGGTATGTACCCTCTATCCCTACACTTTGAAGAGTTTTGATCATGAAAGGATGCTGTACTTTATCAAATGCTTTTTTAGCATTATTGAGAGTCTCATATGGTTCTTATTCTTTCTTTTATTATTGCATTGTATCACATTGATTGATTTGTGGATGTTGAACCAACATTACAGCCCAGGACAGGGTACCCAGTTCTTAAGGCTTTGCTTATAAAGCCATTCAGAGGTCTGTGGGTTACAAAAGGACAAATCTTGATTCCATTTCATTCATAGTTTTTTTTTTATATTTATTTATTTGACAGGCAGAGATCACAGGTAGGCAGAGAGGCAGGCAGAGAGAGAGGAAGAGAAGCAGGCTCCCCGCTGAGCAGAGAGCCCAATGCGGGGCTCGATCCCAGGACCCTGGGATCATGACCTGAGCTGAAAGCAGAGGCTTTAACCCACTGAGCCACCCAGGTGCCCCCATAGTTTTTAAATAAAAATATGCATTCTTGCATTCATTTTAACAAACATATATCTTGATGGAGTACCTCAATATATGGGCCATGCACCCTGCTGTACATACAAATCTAACTAATACATATCCTACCCTCAACAACTTTACAGTTTAGTTGGGGAGACAACAGGTGAAAAAATATTGGAGTGTAATATGGTACATACAGAGGTTTATCTGTATGTAACAGCAGTTACAGCTTCAATTGTATATCACAGAAAGTGGCATAATTGCAAAATGGCTTTTATTGGCTCATATAAATGAAATTATCAAGAGCATGTCTTTCATTGTATGCACAAACACACGCCCAAGGGTCCTCATCTTCAGGTCTGTCAGAGCAGTCCTGCTTTTGCAGCTGAGTTCACATCATTATCACAGCCTAGTCTATAGGAAAATAGAGATTCTGTTTTCCCTATCACCAAAACACAAATTTATCTTTTTTACCTTTTTCCTTTTTTTTTTTTTTTTTAAGAGAGGGAGAGAGTGGCAGGAAGAGGCAGAGGGAGAGAGAGAATCTTAAGCAGACTCCATGCCAGTGTGGAGCCTGATGCAGGTCTGGATCTCACAGCCCTGAAATCATGACCTGAGCTGACATCAAGAGTCAGATGCCAAAACCAGAATTTAATCACATCATCAAATTGGTCTGATTTGTTCTGTGAATGCCTCCCTTAATCTAGAGCTTCATTTGGTGTGGCCAAGCACACTGGATACTATAATGACACTGATAACTCTTGAATAAGTTGCACATGGACTGAGGTATTTAAATCTCTTCTGCCTTGAAGTGCAGTCAGCAGAGACCAGGCTAGTCATCTGTGGCTTAGAGCATCTCCATTCTTTTATTCAGTTTAATAATATCTTGTGTTTGTTTGTTTTTGTGGCCCATACCATGGACAAAGATTGGGAAATGCTGCCTTAACTCATTTGGATCACTAGAGAACTACAGTGCTCTCTGCTCAGCCCACCCCTGAAACTAGATAGGTGTCAATTCAATGTGATTCTATGGATGGAGAGTGGGGGAAGGGGTGTGATTCTTCTGGGACACACTGGAGAGGTTGTTAGCTGAGTTAGGAATCCTAAAACAATAAATGGCCACCCAATACAATGGTAGAGGTCTGGTTCTATGTGTCATTGTCAGGAAATTAGAGCTTTTCTTGTCCTTTAGAAATAAAATATCATAGAGCTTAAGTTTGAAATGTTCCTTAGTACATAAACTGGTAAAATATTTTAAGAGTGCTGCCTTTTTACATTATAATGGTTAACCCTTAGGATAGTCTTCAAGTAAAATACTAGTTTTTAACTTGCAAAGAAACAAGCAATTTGCTTTAGTTAAAAAAAATAATAAGGGGATGCTTAGGAGGGGGAGGGCTTGAAGCAGAATCTTTCAACAAATGCCACCCTTGTGTGCAGTCCTCTGCTCCACGGGCTTGACAAGTACCTGGTGACTTCTGCTCCACCATCATTTATAGGCCTGGGACATGCTTTTAACCATCTGGGGGACTGCTAAGAAACTCGTTCCTTAGGGTTATTGCAAATAAGAAGATCTGATTAGCCAATTATTCCTTTGTCTGAAAGAGGTCATTAAATTTGCTGAAGGAAGCTGTCAATGCATTAAAAGGTACAACTGAGTGAAAGGTGAGAACAGATGCTGACAAGTATGGTAAACATGAGACACACCTGACAAGACACAGGACAAGTTGAACAAATGGCCCATAAAGCTGATTCCGCAGAAGGACAGTAAAATCCTTCCTTTGAAGTGGTTTGACTTTTTACTAAGCATTTATACAGAGACAGGGTCTACTAAGGAAAGTGGACTGCATGTTTTTACTAGATTTTGCAGACATCATTCTTGTATAATCATTCTTTATTATAGTACTAAATCTATTAAATTCTTATAGTCTTTTTCCTTTACATAAACATTTTCTCTTACTAAAAACAGATATTCGCTCTTCCTTGAGCACAATAATTGTTTTTGACAGCTATTCTTCTATATCTCTTTTAAAAGTCACGAAGAATTGGGTTTCTGCTGTAGTGACGGTTGACATAAGGTAATGATTTAGAAATAATTACAAAGAGAAAGTGGCCTGAGGAAGACCCAACAACTTCCTTTTCTACTAAAGAAATTTTATAGCTACTGCTTTTTAACTCCTCTAGTTATAGATGATTTCATCCCATAACCACTACAGTAATAGTCATTACTAATATAAAGGCCTCAAAAGGATTAGAGATTTATTTTGTTTTTAAATAAGTACCCAGACATCTGGATGTTTATTCAAGGGTTATCTGAACCTCATTGGTCTGGAAAATGTTTTAATTTGGGAACATTTGGTAGCTTCTTGCAAGATTTGTAGCTTTGGGTCACTTTGGGAGACTTTGGGTCATTTTGGAAGTTGGACTTCTCGGTAATTTCTCCTAGCAGTCTGATACTCTCTCATTGTGCTGTCTAATGAGATATCTACATGTTTTTATTGGTGAAGACTGTGGTCAAATGTTGAGTTTTGCCTTGTGGCTTGGCCATCAGTGCTACTGGGCGAGGGCTGCTCTCTAATTCATATTCCTTTATTAGCAATGTAATGTTAGCTACTGAAACAAATAAAGCCCAGATTCTCTGTGACTTAACATAATAGACATTTATTTCTCACTCCTGTTGGGTCAAAGTGGCAGCATGGGCTCTCCTCCCTGCAGTGTGTAAGTACCAGGCTTAGGAAATGCTTGGCATGGAGACTATTAGCCTCATATCCAGCCTGCAGGTAGGAGAGGGGAGAGTAGAGAATCTCATGACAGAAATGTTTAAAAATATATCACTTTGGCTCACTTTCTACTCACCGAAATGGAATCTCAGAGGTCCACCCAAGGTAAATGTAGTTCCTTACTGGACAGTTGCTTCTCTGTGACAATATAGCACACAAGGAAAGAAAATCACAGATATTTGGTGGACAATAGTAGCCTCTCCACAACCTCTCTTGACACTTAACCTCGGTTGCTTCAAGTGCTTATGATGTGTGTATCTGAATGACAAAAAGCTTTGGAAATAAATCTTCCCCACCTTGCAATGGACCTTAAGTTTGGAAAGTCAGAAAAAGTCTCCTCTCATTTTTTTTTAAGTTTCATTTTTAATTCTAGTTAGTTAATGTACAGTGTTATATTAGTTTCAGATGTACTGAATATAGTGATTCAACATGTCCAGATATCGCCTGATGCTCATCAGGAGTGAGCTTCTTTATTCCCATCAACTGTTCTCCCTATCTCCCCACCAATCTCCCCTCTGCTAATCGTTAGGTGGTTCTCTATAGTTAAGAGTCTGTTTCTTGGTTTGCCTCTCTCTCTTTTCCCCCCTTTCCTCATTTTTTTTGTTTCTTAAATTCCATATATGAGTGAAATCATATGGTATTTGTCTTTCTCTGACAAATGTTTAGCATAATACACTCTAGGATCATTCATGTCACTGCCAGTGGCAAGGCTTCATTTTTTTATGGCTGAGTATTATTCCATTTTATGTATATGCAATCATAAATGGGAATGATTCCTTAATTTCTCTTTCTGCTTGCTTCATGACTGGTGTATGCAAATGCAACATATTTCTGTATGTTGGTTTTTGTATCCTGCAACTTAACTGAATTCATGTATCAGTTCTAATATTTTTTTTGGTGGTCCCTTTTGGGGTTTCTACACACACTATCATATCATCTGCAAACAGTGAAAGTGTTACCTCTTCCTTGCCATCTTGTATGTCTTTTCTTTCTTTTTGTTGTTTGATTGCTGAGGCTAGGACTTCCAGTACTATGTTGAATAAAAGGGGTGAGAGTGAATATCCCTGTCTTGCTCTTGGCTGTCAAGGAAAAGCTCAGTTATTTCCCATTTAGGATGATATCACCTGTGGGTTTTTCATATATGGCCTTCATTATGTTGAAGTACATTCCCTCTAAACCTACTTTGTTGAGGTTTTTATCATGAATGGAGGTTGTACTTTGTTAAATGCTTTTCCTGCATCTATTGAAATGATCATGGGGTTCCTTTCCTTTTATTAATGTGGTGTATTACATGGATTGATTTGTGAATATTGAATAACCCTTGTACACAGAAATA